>CAKNXH010000193.1:0-16565 GCA_932178445.1 Andricus quercusramuli
TAAGATTGGAGCAAGGATGGAACCCTGAGGGACGCCACTCCTGACCCCAACCCAGTCCGATGACTCACCCTTGCTAGTGGTTACGTTCTGTGATCGATTACTTAAATGAGAAGCAAACCATTTGATGACTGTATCTGAAATTTCGAAATATTTTAGTTTGGGTAATAGGCGCTGATGCCCCAGCGCAAGCATTTCTTTTGAAAAAATCGAATGAGACAACGAGTGTAATTTCCCTTCTATCCATAGCCAATTTAAAGTCAGTAGTAACTTTGAGTGACGCCGAAATAGTGATGTGCCCTGCAGGGAAGCCGGCCTGTTGGGGATCAATAAGGTGATTGGAATTTATATAATCCTTTAACTGGTGATGAACCATAAGTTCTAATGGTTTATAGATTGCATTTAGAACGGAGATAGGGCGGAAATCTTTGGAAGAGGTAGGGTTAGAAACTTCTGAAATTGGTCAAATAACAACCATTTTCCATGGATCAGGGAATATTTCAACCTAAAGGGAAGAATTATAACTGCTCAAGTGGACAGGAAAAGTAACCGGAAGTAACAAGCGGATCATTTTGATGCAAATTCCATCAATCCATATTGCTTTAGATTTTACCTCATTTAGTGTTTTCAAGAAAAATTCAGGAGAGGTGTCCGAAAACAAAAAGTTAGTGTGATCAGAAAAAGGTGAAGGAGTACATCCAAGGGTAAACGAAACGTACCCAGGAAAGGGAAAAGATGTAAAGGTATTTACAAGAGCATTAGGAGAAAGAGACGAGCCCGTAGAAGCACGCTTGGGAGGGATTGACCCGAATCGCCTTAAAAGCAGCCATACATTCTCCTTTTTTTTTACATTCCTGTTTTTAATCAAATTAAATTTGCACTGATTATAGGCGTCAAAGATTTTGGCTTGTACAAGGTTCCTAATCTTCCGGAATTTGGCTTAGATCTCCATATTTTTCGTTCTTTTTGACCTTCTACGTTTATTATAATGTTCTTTCATCAATATTCGGAGCATAATTTCTGAAGTGTACCCACCTCAAAAATGAAATTTGTCCGATTGGGCTAAAAATTGGCCTAATTGTAGTCCTACTAGATAGTACTTCTCACATAAAAAATTAATTTATTGTGATGATTATTTATCAAAGTGGAGGGGGTACAATTTATGGGGTTTTCAAGCAAAGCCTTACTTTCAAACGTTTGTAACTTTTGTCCTGTTGCCTGAAACAAAATTTCACTTTGAATATTTTCGATAGATTTTTTCACAAGCTTTCTGGTGGTGATAACGATTTTAAAAAAAGTCAAAATTTGACCCGAATTTTTGAAAATCAAAAATAAATTTGACTTTTTTTCAAATTTCGGCACTTTTTTTTTCTTCAAAATAGTTTTGAAAGAAAGCTGAGATTTTTTCCTATGAGACCTCCAATTTTCAGAGTGGCAAATTAATTCATCTTTGAGTAATAGAACGATACGTAAACAAGATGCCGTGATAGGGTGAGTGGCGCGCGATTTCCCCTAGTGCGCTCATGCCGAGGAACTTTGTGCAACGCTCTAGTGCCAGTTTTTCAACTTAAGTATTATTATATGCTACTAGAATAACTGCTCTCTGCATTGCCAGGATGAATTAACAAGGCCTGCATTACCATCAGTGTAAAATCGATTGGGAATATGCTTTATAAATTATAAGTGAGAATGCAGGTACAATAAGTGTTCTAGCAGGAAGTAGTGGCACACATAATGTGTGCGTTTGCGTGCATCATGAGAATGTCAAGTTGATGTTGAATGAAATAAGTATTCCACATTTAACAGAGGATACTGACATGGTGCTCACAAAATGTCAAAGGTGATCCAGGAGCAAGATTTTTTTCACAAAATGAGGAACGTGCAAAGGCGCAAATTTATTGAAAGCTGAGGTCAAAAATGAAGTTACAAAGATGGTCTTTGTATTGACATTCGGCTTAAACTAAATTTTTTCCATTCATATGTTGTTAAGGGGGTCAATGAAGTCAGATTCATGTATGTTTGAGAGATTGCGTATTGGAGTCTAAAAGGTGCTAGGAGTGAAATTATTGGTGAATTGAAAATTGATATCAATAAAGCCATGGTTAGATAGAAAGGAAACTGGATGCTACGAATAAGAAAAAACCTCTTCGAGATCATTCACTATCATAAGATCTATCCAAGATCTACATCGCTACGTATGACGAGTGGAGGTATGGGGAACTATTGACAGTCCTGATGCATGCACTGCGGACCTTACATATTTAATTTCGCTGGTCGTTGAGTTTAGATTAGTATTGAAATCACCTGTGATACTAATGTTGTTTTAATGAGAAATGTGTTCAAAAATGTCTGACTCTAGATCACTTCCAAAGGAGGCGTTTGGCGTTTTATAAATAGCACCTACCAAAGCACTATCTTATCTGGATCTAACCTTGATAAAAAGGAAATCAGTTGACGAATAAGTTGATAATGGAGTCATTCCTACCACAGCACCCCTAAAGGCTGTCGTTGAGGTAAAGGCAGACTCCAGCCCCTTTCCTGGCATCTCTGTCTCTGCGAAATAGGGTGTACTTATCAAGAGCAACTGAACTGGAGGGATATTCAGGGGTCAGACAAGTCTCAGGAACAGATAGGACTACGAGCTAAAATAACGCTTAAATTCTAGATAATGGGCCAAGTGACACTGAGAATTTGCGTGACAAATCGATAGAATATCCAATGAGATAGTAAGTCATTTGGTCGTTGTCAGAGCAACATGGCACAATTTCATTTTTGGCCATTTTGAGTTAGGCACGGTTATAGATTCAAAGTTTCACGCCGGGCCGAGTTGGGAAATCAGTTTCTTGTTTGGACCGCTTGTGACGTTGCAATTGCTAATGAAGTCAACTGATAATGTACTCAACCATGAGCATTTCAAATATGTTTTCTGTCCCTCCTGGAAAGTAGCTCAAATGAAGTTGTGCCATGGTGGTCTGACAACGACGATATACAATAGAGGTAACTAAATTGCAAAAATGAAGTTTGAGATAAAGGAAGTCTTGGCAAAGGTAGATAAGGGGGTCATTCAAGAGAGCCTTTTCAAGAGACAACATTTTGTGATTCCAAAAAACACCTGGTGTCTTACGTAATATACCGTGAACGAGACAAAGAGCAGTATAAATTACCAATAAAATAAGAGCAGTAATACCTATATAAAAGAAGATGCAAGGTAATAAGGAATATTATATAATGGATATTTAAATTCAACATTAACATAAATTGTTATAAAAATTAAATATTAACAAAATATAATGAATGTTTGAGTTTCGTAAACTTAAGTATTTATACACGGAAACAGTAGATTGCGTACCAAGGGGAGACACACAACGATTTCCGACGAGTGTACAGTTAGCTGCCCGAGCGAAGCAAGGTACACACGAGTTAAAATCGTTGCTTCTTCCCTATGTCTCGCATACTATTGTTCAAAATATTTCTATCACAAATTCAACTTCCGATGCCTGTATAGCGTGTACGTTGCATACAAAGTTTAATTATGCAATGGAATGAATGCCATGATAAACAGGCTCCAGAGTTCAGCTAAAACCAATTTAACATTTTTTTAAATTTTTAAACATACACAGCACATGTGACATAATCAGACAGATGGTCCGTCAATGCTCATAGATAGGTCATATGGACCCATTCTGGAAGTTCAGTAAAAAAATGGCGGATTTTGGCACGACATTTTGATCGTCATTATTACTTTACTACTTATTGGTAACAAATAAATACATTTTCGTGTAAAGAAGATACCGTAATCTAAAGAAAAAGCAAAGAAAGTATTTTAAACTGTTATTATTATGATAAACTGCATATATTTCAAACGTTTCGAACATTTCGTCAGTTTTGAATAGAACAATGGCAGCGGATACGTACAACCTAACGATGAGCAAGGTTTGTCAATGCTTATAGATAGGTCATACAGATGCATGCTGAGAGTTCAGTAGAAAAATAGCAGAAGAAATTGCTGCACATGTAAATTTACGTATAACGTGGCAAGTGCAAACAAACACATCCTGAGATAGTGGAAAAATGACAGCGGATCCGTACGACCCATCTATGAGCATTGACTGACCTTGTCTATGAATATCGACGGACCGTGGTCAGGATGAAGTGCGCACGCTTTACCGATAACTCGCTCTTTGATAACGATTTTCGAAATTTTATATTCTGCGGTAAGCGTAACAAAAATGTGATAAATTCATCTACAAAAAATATCCATGTCATATTTGTGAAGTTGCCTCAGGAAAAAAGAAAAGGATATTATTTTATTTGTGGGCGACCACGTGAAAAGGGCCCTTATGACTGGTTCTACTTTACGAAATATTCGCGTTTTTCTAAGTTGAGGTCAAAATTATTATTTTTGGGTTTGAGTGGAGGATGATACTGGAACTGACAGTGTATTAATTTGGACTATACTCATGTCCAGATAGTAACAGGAAATGGATTCTCGCAAAACGGTTTTTCAATTTACCCTGCTAAATGCCCCTACACCTACCTCCATACCGGCCATTAGGGCCCTTTTCATGCAGACGCCTACATTTATGTTGTAATAGCCGAAACATTATGGTTTTCATCAATTAGTGAAGTGATCCCTCTGCTGGTATCTATTGTATAGAGATATTGTATTTTATAGTTACGGTTAACTATCCCTCCGTTTGTCCGTCGTACATTTTCCAAGGATGGGAAGTGGGGGGAAGGTAATGTAGGATCAGTAGAGGGAAAGTGTGGGAAGGAGAGGCTCGAAAGGCTTAATTAAACTTTTTTTGAGGAAAATAATTTTTAAAAAAATTCACTTGAAAAAAAAGCTTTTACACATTTTTTTGTTCGTAATTTTTTCCAAGTTGATATTTTTTTAGACTGTGTTGAGAATTAAGTAACGACTTAATAGGCTACAAACTCCTTTTTTGCAGGCGCTCGGCGCCTACTTTGACTAATTTTTTCCATGAATATATTGACCATGTGGTGGAAGATTTTCATTAGTATTTTGTATAAAAAATCATATAATTGAAAATTTCCACTCAAGAGTATGTTAAGAAGTGTAAAGGTTTCTGATATCAACTTACCAAGAAAGGAAATCAAGGATGCCCCCATGGAGCCAGCGGCGACTCCTGCAGCCTTGAAGCCCAAAGTTCCAACTAGAAATGGAAGACCCACTGTGGAGACCAAACCCACGCCAATTCCAGTAACTACTAGCGTTTTTGTAACGCCTTCCATAATATTATTGCAGTCCGAGCCAACGCCGAGTACGTTTCCCAATGAAATCCTATAAAAATAACAGTCTGTAAATTATTGACTCAGTTATCTACCGTAAAAGGCAGCACCTCTCGGATATACATGATTCTTACAAGGGATTAAGGACACGGCGTCACTCGACGCTCAGCTATCAACTTGTTGTCACCGTGTCATTTCTGACTCAAAAAGTACTAAAAATGTTATCATTCATTGATGATACAGAAGGTAACGTGATGTATAATACGCATTCATATGGTATATATATATATATATATATGTGTGTGTGTGTGTGTGTGTGTGTGTGTGTGTGTGGAAGCGTGGAAGCATGCTGGGAACATAACCCAGAGGTCCGTGGATCGGAACCACGCTCTGCTACCATACGGTTTCGGTTCCTTTGGAATAGAACTGAAGGGCCTATGACGAAGCCACCGAACGTTTCCTCGGGTTGCGGATAGAGGGTCCCTGTACAGAAGAGGGAGAGATGGATCAGGGAGAATCAACAGTTTCTCGCTGACCCATCGCGCCACTTCAGCGATCTCCCTGTTTCTGTGAAAAATCGACCCAAGCCTAAGGAGGTAGAGACTTTTTGGAGAGAGGTGTACAAGATTCCGAAAACACTAAAGTTGAAAGAAGATATTGGCAATATTGGACGCTTCAAGGAGTCTTGTGACAACCACATAAATTCTGAGAAGGAGTGTCCATCAATCACTGCCGAAGAGATGAAAAACACACTTAGAGGCACGCAACAGGTGCTTTTTCAAGACATCTGATGTTGCAAAATTTCAATGGAAACTGCTAGCAATTTGTAATCCGAACGAAATCTCCTTGACGAGCAGGGACGTCCTTGAAAAAATTGTACAAAGGTCTGAAGAGATCAATCAAATTCCAATTAGTGGCTGTCATTCCAGTTTTAAAAGCACCGTGAAGAATGTGAATCCCACATGAACCAATGTCCAAAAGTTGAGGGTCATATTTTTCAGGTCTGAACTCAGCAGAAAGTAATTTCAAAACTTTGAAATTAACATTAGGACCATCCATGGAGTTTTGCAGAATATTTTTCGTGTCGTTACCAACAAAAGCTTCTTTCAAGCCTTTGAAAATATCATTGGCTTTAGCACTTCTCAATAATACGGGCGTGAAGTATCGCGTTTTGACCTCGTTCTTTTGTGAATCCCAATATCTCACTGTGATGTCCATTTGCTGCGATTGAGAGTATTTATTCAGAGATTCGTCGAAACCAACCACGTAAAAGTCACAGTTTTTGATCCTCTTGTTCAGTTCAGGTCGAAAATAAGGACCTAAGCCAAATGTTACGCCGTAAGAAATCTTATCTTTCTTCAGTTTCATATTTTCCGTAATTTTACTATCGGGGAAAATTGCTTTCATCAATATGCAGTCACTTTCAGCATCGCAAAAGGAACGATGCGTAATTACAGACTGCAAACACAAGCTTATCTCAGCTACAGTAGTGGATTTTTTCATACGAAAGAAATCAAGCGTATTTTTTTATGATCATGTGGGAGGAGCTGAGAAGCTGAGCCTTCCGTTGAGCCTGCTTGAGTTCTTCTGAATCCGGTGGAAGATTGATCATCGACTAATGGATTATTGGCAGATCTAGATGTCGAAGGTTCTGAATCTTTCGTAGGCAGTGTTTCGGGTTCGAGAATTCATTGATTTATCAAAGGCACAGTTTTTCATATGCTTTGGCTGCTTGTTTATGCTTTCCGCCTTTCTGATGACTCCTCAGAGCTGCGATTCCCATACTCTCAACAGAAATTGGGCAGTGATTGCACCATTTGCATCTTGCAGCATATGTATCCTGGGGATGGGGTTCACCCCATAGAAATTGCTTCTCCCATTCCTTTTTGTATTTAATTTTTCCAAGCACTTTATGCTTACTCATCTTGACAAAAAATGCAATTTCTCTGCAATATGATAAACCCATACTTCGTTTCAATTTCTCATAATTATTTGAAGTTATTCTCTCTTTAGTAATTGCCAATGTAAATTCGCAACTTTAACGATTGATTACACAAAAATGGGACAGTCAGAAATTCTAAAATAATTCTCACGGGATGTTTGACATTAAAGGAACGTTCTGCGAGAAACGTGTTTTTTTTTTAAATATACAAACATGAATTACATAATCTTTTAATTGATATTGTATGTTTCTTTTGCATAAATAAAATCGACGTTCTTTTGGAGAAATTGCAGGGAAACGAATTTTTAGAATTTTTTACGGAATTTTAGTTGCAACTCTTCACAAGAAATTATACATCTATTTTAAGTAGTTACTTTTTTGCAATATAGCAATAGCAAACAATTTTTTAGGTTATGAGGCCGATACAATATTTTGCATGTCAATTTTGGGAATGAAATTCATAGAAATATCATTTACCTTTTATGCTACATTTGATTGATGAAAACAATCAAATCACGCTTAACGATTTGATACGTAATTCGTAATTTTACGATTTTGTCAAATTGAGGAAGATGATAAAGTCTTGTTTTTTACAATCGTTGCAATCGTACACTCGGGAGAGCTATGATATTAGTACACTGAACCACGTTGATTTTGATCGACTTAGAGTAGGTTAGTAAAGAATTGAAGTGGTTGAGTGTGTAAACACAGAGATGGCGCCTGAACAAAATGATTGACTTTGCTGCGTTTTTAATTTTAATTTCAAAGTCTTTACAAAATTCCCGTACATTGCTGGAAATTCCCGTACATTTCCCGTACACCTGAAATTCCCGTAAAATTCCCGGCTTTCCCGGATTTTCCGCACAGTAGACACCCTGGTTAGGACGCACTATACATCTGTCGAAAAAAGGCAACTCGTCCAACCCAGAGAATAACAGGCCTATAACTTGTTTGAACACACTGTATAAGATCTTTACAGCTGCTCTAAACAACAGGATTGTTCGACGAATTGAGCCTGTGTGGCGAGAGATGTACGAACAACGTGGCTCGAAAAATGATGTAGCAGGCTGTCGAGAGAACCTGCTAATTTCAGATGTTTATAGAAGATATGGGATACTCAAATCAACCCTCTAAAATGGTCAGGTTGACTATCTGAGATGAAATAGTCGACCTTCCAAAATGATAAAGTCGAATCTCAGAAATGATCGATTTGAACGTCTTTTTTCAAATTTTTAAAGATAATCGCTCTATCTATCTAGAAGACTGTCCTATAGGTGACCCTTAAATATGGAAAATCTTCACATCTGGATGTCTAGACTGACCTTCCACATTTCTCCTTGAGAAGATACCAAAGACTTCTCACATTTCAAGAGGATATTCTGTGGGAATGTTTCATTTATTAATTCATTTGGAATTAAGGATTTGAAACAAATTTAGAAAAAAATAATAATTTTTAAGGCAACAAATTGAAAAATGTTTTAAAAACTTTTAATTAGGATTTATGATATCGTGCGATATCGCAAAAGCGTTTTCAAAGCAGGGACATACTTGTAGATATTGTCAAAACGATGCACAGTGGGGTGAAATCAAAAAGCGAGATTTAGAGTGGCATTCAGATCGCATTTAAGCACCGATGTTAGAATTTTTTTTTTAACTCTGGACTTAATTTTTTAGAGATTAGTTAAAGTATATTTTTTCTGTATTTCCTTATTTAACTCTTATGTTAATACAACACTCAAAAAAAATGTCTGGCTAAATCAACCAGAATTCTGGTTAAATATGGCCTTACCATTTTTTCTGGTTATTTTCATCAGAATTTCTAGTTAATTTGAACGGAATTCTGGTTAATTGAACCATCATTCTGGTTAGTCTAGCCAGAAAAAAATAGTACAGGCATATTTAACCAGAATTCTGGTTGATTCAACCAGAAATTTATTTAAGTGAAATAGCGAAATAAATGTGGATTTGGCTCAAACGCATGTCAGGGTACCATCGTATACCCGACGGCCTGGCGAACCTTTTCTATTGTCCGGCGCTCCGCCTTTAAAAACACTCCACCTCGAAGCTGGACGAGGCGTTGTGGTGCTCAACAGGAGGCTACTGTGTAAGTTGCGATACTGATCCTATATTTCTTGAAATTTGAGATTCAAAACGACCCAAAATTTCTCAAAAATATCTTGAAATTCTCTCAAATGATTGAATTCAATTGAAATAAAGAGTCAGATTTTCCATTAAAGTAACCCATTAAAAAAATTAAATCAATCCTTGGAACCTGTCAAAAAGCCCTAATCCAGGATTTTTGAAAGAAGAAATTCTGAAATTCCTTTCAAACTATTAAAGACTATTGAGAATATCTACGAATGCCCGCAAATAATTTCAAATGACTATAAATGAATATCTTGAAATACCTGAAAAAATGTTGAAATTATATTAAGCAACTCATGAAAAATTCCGTAACGGTACACAGTTCTTAAATATTGAGGTTTAAAAATTGTCTGAAATTTATTAGATCTGAGGTGCTGCTTTGATACGTATATTTACACACAAATTTATTTAATTAAAAAGCAAAAAAGAGCTACATGTTTCATTGAAAAAAAGTAACGTACATCACTTTGCATTACAATCAGAAAAAAATTGTAACGCGTTAATGCTACTGTGTTAGCGGCGGCTAGATTGAATGGGAATTCAGTTTTAAAGGTACAATCGAAACGTACACAGTAGCCTCCGGTTGAGCACTACAACGCCTCATTGAGCTTCGAGGTGGAGTTTGTTCGAGGTGAAGCGCCGGACAATAGAAAAGGTTCGCCAGGCCGTCAGGTATACGATGGTACCCTGACATGCGTTTAAGCTGTTGACAGAAAGAAATCGTTTTTTCTTATAAAAAATATTGGCAATTTATCAATATTTGTTGATTTTATAAACAAATGCAAATTGTAAGCGTTTCCAAGCAAAAATAAATCAATGTTTCTTCTAATCTTGTTGAAATTATAGTGCTAATTTTGTTTTCTGAAAAAATATATGAAAAATTTATGTTATTTATAGGCAGAAAGAAATCGGTTTTCTTTGATTATTTTTTAAATTATATTTACAATGATGAGTCTTGAGGAAATTTTGTTACTCGTCACTATTCGTTCATTTTGTAAACAAATTATGTTGACAAATGCACAAATACTGTTTGTGTCCTTGATCCAGAAGCGATCGAGCTCTCGATCTTAGATCCATAAATGGCCGAAGAACTCAGAAAAACAATGCACTCTAATTCGTAAGAGCAAAGGACATTCGCGATAAAAAACCACCCCGATTCTTCTACTTATTATAAGGTCTACAATGTGCATTTGTTCATATAAATTGTTTATAAATTAAATTGTTCGACGATAGTTCATGTAAAAAACATTGCCAACATAATTTCAACAAGACTACAAGAAAGAAAATTGTCTTTGTGCTTACAAAAGCCCACAATGAGTAATTCTTTACATAATTTATGTATTTTTACGAATTCTATTTTGTCACAAAATTTGCCAAAAAGAGCGTCATTCACAATATAATGTTAAAAAGACTAGACGAGAGAACCATTTTTCTGACTATAATGGCCTAGAATGTGCATTTGTTTAACGAATCTGTTTATAAAATAAACCAATAGTGATGAATAACAAAATTTTATCTAGACACACAATTGTAAATACAATTTAAAAAATAATAAAGGATGAAGAAATTTTTTTCTGCATATAAATATCTGCGATGTACATTTACAGCATCACTTATAGTAACTTCTGACCTTAAACTTGCAATTGATGGAAGGGAAATAACGGTTGTTGTACTTTTTGACTTTTCTAAGGCCTTTGATACAGTTAACCATATAAGCAACTATTGACTAGGCTCAAATCGCTTCACCTCTCGGATATGGTTGTTGAATGGTTTGAATATTATCTTAGTAATCGTTCTGAAAGAGTACAAATTAGCAATGGCGAGCAGTCTGATTTTTGGGAGATTCAGAGTGGTGTTCCGCAGGGATTCACGCTCACACCCACTTTATTTAATATTTCTTCCTCTGAACTTGGTAGCGAACTACGTCATTGCAACTATTACTAGTATGCTGACTATTTGAAGCCTTAACTTTCCGGACTTTGGCCAATCTTAAGAGCTTATTTCAAAAGGTGCAGCCTGATATGGATCTGGCGGTTCATTAAGCCTTGACAAGTGACCGCACTCTTAACCCTGCTAAAACTATGGCTATAATCATAGGACCTTCTTCCTCTCTATCACTTAAAAAAATTGAAATCCTACCTCCTCTCTTGTTCGATGGACGTCTCACCCCATTTATGTAATATGTGGAAGATTTAGGCTACATTCTTAATTGCTCTCTTACTTGGAATGAACAAGTTGCAGATATTTCAAGGAAAACCTCTCGAGTTCTCCAATAGCTTAACAGGAATAAAGAATCACTCCCTACTTTAACGCGTATCCTCCTAGTTAAAAGCCTCATTCTTCCTTTCTTTGACTACGGCTGTGTGATATTTGACGATATTACTGATGAGCTGAATGTCAAGCTTGAGTGTACGCTTATTGCTTGCATTCGGTTCATCTATAACATCCCCAAAAGTGAACATATTACTCAGTATAGAGAAAAAGCAGGACTTCTTAACGTCTCCAAGAGAAGACAATTTTTTATGGGTAACTTTCTTCATAGCCTATTTATATATTTATAGCCTATAGTGTGTAAAATGCTAAGCTCTTTTATTATTCATGGCGCTCGCCTTTGGAAAAAAATACCTATAACCATTAGAAATGCACTTTCACAATATTACTTCAGAAAACTCATTTTTGGTTCCTTAACACATCAAATCCTACCCTCGGAATCACACATTGGTAACACTTGAATCCTTAAATTAATATATATATATATATATATAATAATCTCTGCACCTATCACTGGGAACTTCTTGACATAAAATGCGGGCGCGGTATGCTAAGGTGGAGATTACACCGTCCTGGCATGCGAAAATAAAGCCCTCTGTACCTGAATTGAGCCCTGATGATTTGAGGAAAGCTACATGTTTCATGTTTACATGTTTCATTGAAAAAAAGTAACGTACATCACTTTGCATTACAATGAGAAAAAAATTGTAACGCGTTAATGCTACTGTGTTAGCGGCGGCTAGATTGAATGGGAATTCAGTTTTAAAGGTACAATCGAAACGTACACAGTAGCCTCCGGTTGAGCACTACAACGCCTCATTAAGCTTCGAGGTGGAGTTTGTTCGAGGTGAAGCGCCGGACAATAGAAAAGGTTCGCCAGGCCGTCAGGTATACGATGGTACCCTGACAATCAAGTCTCGATACAATGAGCGAAAGCATAATTTATCACTATTCGTAGTTAAAAGTATCGGCTCAACAATGCCATCAGTATTAATTGATCGGAAATCCATCCCTATCCCAAAAGGTGTATGTCAACCCTTAACGTAAAAATCTACCCCCTTGACACCAAGCAGATATGACTTTCTCGAAAAATAATCTTTCTTAGAATTTCACAGTGTAAATAGAGTCTCTGATTTTTGGGCTCCTTAAAAATTATTCGGTTTCGGTTTCGATTCCCTTGGAATAGAACCGAAGGGCTTATGACAAAGCCACCGAACGCGTCCTTGGGTTGCGGATAGAGGGTCCCCGTACCAAGGGTTTCTGCTGAATATGGATACAATAATTAATAAGCAGTCGCGGACAATTGTCCAGGGATGGTCCCGAAGGAATAACCCCTAAGCGATGGTGTGCGAACCGTGCCGAAAGCTGCATGGCACCTGGGTGAGGTGTCTTTAACGGTGACTCTGGGATATCGGGCGATGTCTCAGAGTAATAGCCTTATCCTTGCACGCGGGGCTCTACAAGGATGGACGAATCCTTTCCCTAGCTGCTCGTGGGAACAACAATGAAACCAAAAAACCACCAAAATGTTGTAGATGCGGTTCAAAACGATCGAACGCGCAGAGCACCCGACAATGGATCGGCAAACAATGCCGATCATCCTAGAGTTCGGGGTGCTGAAAATAATTTAGATGGAAACACAACGACGAACCGGCGAAACGCCCACATTGAGTGGACGGATCAACTTAAGAATGATGTGTTAGACTGCTACGATGCCAGTATTATCCCTGTTCGTGGAGGCTTTATGGCGCGTATGCATACTCTGTGGTGCCAGAAACACCCAGAGCTTCAACACGTTTCGCATCAGTCTTTGCGAAATCAAGCCGACTACCTCCGGGATATGTACGCGGAGCGCTTCCTCAACCGCTGCTTGAACAAGCTGCAGACGAAGATGAAACGACATTAAGACCAACCGCAGAAAGTAGGCACCTTCTTGAAGATGATGGCAATTTCAGTACAAGGAGGAACATCAACATGCAGGTTCCTCTTAAGCCCCAAGATCTGGCTGAAATGGATGCCTCCCTTTGTGGAGATATCTCGCAAGAGTCCGACCTCTGGACCATCAATTGCTCAGTTTATGGTGCTGCGAGAGCTTTGGCTGATTCAAATCGAAGGCTCAAACCGACGATGGATCAAAAGACAAGAAGACGCTTGCATCAACTGAACAAGAAAATTGGATGGGCAAGACAGAATGCGTCCCGTGTTCAATGTGTGATTGACTACATAACATCTGGAAGACCGTTCACGGAAAGGATTCGAAAGTTCGACCAAGAACTAAGGACCTTGAATCACACACTGAACAAGTCAAAGCTGCTGACAATCAAGCAGCATATTGTTGACAAAATAAGGCTGTTATCTGACGCAAGGAGGAGGATACAGAAGAGGGAGAGATGGATCAGAGAGAATCAACAGTTTCTCGCTGACCCATCGCGCCTCTTCAGTGATCCCCCTGTTTTTGTAAAAAATCCACCCAAGCCCAAGGAGGTAGAGACTTTTTGGAGAGAGGTGTACAAGATCCCGAAAACACTAGAATTGAAGGAAGATACTGACAATATCATTCGCTTCAAGGAGATTTTCGACAGCCTCATAACTTTTGGTGGAAGAAGTTTACTTCTACACACCAACATTTGGCCCGCATATTCACCTCATATTTAAAGTCGGAGATGCCCATTCCGCAGTGGCTAGTGTTAGGACGCACTATACTCCTACCGAAAAAAGGCGACTTGTCCAAACCAGAGAATTACAGGCCAATAACTTGTTTGAACACACTGTATAAGATTTTTACAGCTATCCTAAACAACAGGATTGTTCGACGAATTGAGCCTGTATGGCGAGAGATGTACGAACAACGTGGCTCGAAAAAAGGTGTAGCAGGCTGTCGAGAGAACCTGCTGATTGACAGGTGTGTCTGTAAAGACGCTACAGTCCATCAGCGCGTCCTGTCAATGGCCTGGATTTACTACCGGAAAGCTTTTGATTCAACCTCTCATAGACTTATCATCTGTCTGTTGGAAAGCTTGAAGGTACATCCACACATAGTGAGATGCATAGAGAGATTGATGCCTCTTTGGAAAACTAGATTTATCATCTCATCTAGGAATTATCGTCTGACGACGAACAACGTCACCTTCCAGAGGGGCGTCTTTCAAGGGGATAGTATGAGCCCTTTGCTTTTTTGCATCACACTTTTGCCTCTATCTCTTGCACTACGAAATTCTCCTGGATACCTCTGTGGCGACACTAATCAGCGTGAGCATAAGGTCACTCATGTATTCTATATGGATGACCTGAAGATCTATGCCGCTGGTAAAAGCAAACTTCAAACTGCTTTAAATATCGTCAAGAACTACACAGGAGAGATTGGGATGGACTTTGGTTTGGACAAGTGTGCCAAAATTCATTTGAAGAAAGGAAAGATTACTGGCGTTCCCAAGGACCCTGAGCTTGTGGATATAAGTCTTATTAGACATCTTAACACAGGAGAGACCTATACATACCTGGGCGTGCCTCAAAGCCGCATTCAGGACGTAACATCAGTGAAGGAGTCTCTCCGAAGCAGATACAAGCATCTTCTTCGACAGATTTGGTCTTCCAATCTGTCGGCGTTGAACAAGGTATCTGCGACTAACATGCTTGCCGTCCCGGTTCTACTCTACTCGTTTGGGGTGGTTCAATGGACGAAGAACGAGCTTAAGGCCCTTGATGTCACCACGCGTAAGATCATGCATATGCATAAAAGCTTGCATATCAATTCGTCAGTTCCGCGATTATACATTTCACGCCAGCAAGGCGGACGCGGACTTCTGAATCTCCAGTGTCTTCGTAACCGAATTGTTTTGAGTACAGCTTACATCGTTGCGAATGGCAGAGATCCTCTCCTAAAGATGGTCAGAAACCACGAGATGATTGGCGAAGGGGCGTTCCTTTACAAAGCCGCGGAGCAAGCTGCCGAGACCCTTGGCCTGAATTTTAACATCAGAAGTGAGGAAAGTGCATTAATCCATCTAGATGCTTCACGTCTAAAAGCCGAAGTAAAGAAAGCAGAGGTTGGAAAATTTCACCAAGAGCTACTCGACAAGCAAATGCACGGAAACTTTCACAGAAATGTAGAAAAACAGTCCTTGTCGAAGGAGCAAACTTTTGCTTTCCTCAAATCAGCAGGGCTCAATTCAGGTACAGAGGGCTTTATTTTCGCATGCCAGGACGGTGTAATCTCCACCTTAGCATACCGCGCCCGCATTTTATGTCAAGAAGTTCCCAGTGATAGGTGCAGAGCGTGTCATGCACACGTTGAGTACCTAGAACATATACTATCGGGGTGTCCGACCCACGCAGGAACAACGTATATCTATAGACATAATGCGGCCCTAAGAGTACTTTATTACCACCTTTGTCGCTCTTACGGTGTTGTTCGCGACCCTGCCCTTCCGAACGCTCCAAGGGATATAGAGTCAATTGTCCGAAACGAGAAGTGCCAGATTTTCTGGAACTACGATTTTCGGGCAGCAGTCTCCGTTGCGCACTCGAGGCCTGACATTGTTCTCCAAGACTTCGAGAAACGAACTATATTCGTGATCGAATTCTCGGCTCCATCCGAATACAACATCACTGCAAAGGAGAAAGAAAAAGAGGAGAGATATCAAGACCTTAAAAGAGAGCTGCTTCGACTGTACCCAAAATATTCGGTACGAGTGATTGTTCTTGTGATAGGTGCTCTCGGAGGTGTGAAATTGTCGCTGGTTCGTAACCTTAAAGCCATACCCGCGTGCCAAAAATATGCCAAGGCTCTTGCGAGATGGATGCAGAAAGCTGTCATCCTTGGGTCGCTTCGTGTCCTCAAGACACACGAGGGTTTCGCCGGCCTGTCGTTGTGATTTCGTCGTGCCCTGTGACCACCCATCTCACGGATGTGAGACGTGGCCATAGGTGTATTTTACCGCGGTTCTACTGGGGGCCA
>CAKNXH010000193.1:21165-43040 GCA_932178445.1 Andricus quercusramuli
CAATTTCATTTTTACTTTCGAATTTTATGTAAGCTTGAACAGCTGTTTAGGTTTAGGTATTCTTGTCCTTCAGCTTCAAAAGAATTTTTAGACGATGCCTATTACCTTAAGCCCTTTACGATATGACCATCAAAATTGAAAGTTGGCCTTCTACGAAAGGTTTTACTACCCGAAAAACCCGGCGGCTGCAATTTCGCCTGCCCTTAGCAGAGGGTGTCGCCTATCGACCCCACTAACTAATATTGAATTCTAATTGGTCAATCCTACCACTTTTGTGCTTCGACTTGCACCTCACTGTAGCTTCGATCCTAAGATCTCGTCAGATCTTTTCGAACCGTCGGTATCTTCACCTCGTCTTTGTCAAATTATGTTCACTAACTCAAGTATATTCATGTTTATCATTTTCTTTCTACAGTCCTGTAAATAGTTTATGTTGTGTCTCTAAAATATATGTGAATTAATAATTGAAATAACGGAGTTAACTTCATTTCTGAAACCTCACACATGAGCAGCGTAAAACTATTCTCATTACAGGCATAAACAATTACAAGTGAAACAACGAAATTACACAATCAAACATTTTCCATAAAACATTATTGGCAATTTAATTTCAACAAGATCAGAAGATAAAACGATTTATCTTCACTTAAAAACGTCATCTTGGGGGACTTCAAATATTATGGGCTTGAACAAAACAAATCACGAATTTAAGATTAAACAAAGTTTGAAATATATGTAATAATTTTTTTTTTGCATTTCGAGAGTTCCGTAAAAACGTTGCAAACCGGCCTACCGAGGAAAAAAAGAATCGATTCAATAAAATTTGGTTGAAACGGAATATTAAGGAATACGGATTCATGCAAATTGTAGTATATCGGTTTGGAAAAATTTTAATCAGTCAACTGAGTAGGCAGCAGTGAATCGGTGAGTTCGTATGTAATGGATTGTACATTCTATGGAGCCGAATCGGACCGCCTTACCTCAAATATTTCCAATAAGGCTTTTCTAATTAATTGCACGGGCATATGAATCGGTTCAAATCTCTATAAGACAGTGTATGGGGTGGACAATTTCTGTCAATGAAACGGCAAAGTCTAGTTTTATTCAGTGAATACTAAAAGAGAGATTATATTTATAATAATTTGAATGGAACTGTCAAATAGTAGGTCAAGTAGAGAGTAGTGGTCAATTCAAATTATTAAGATGTAAGTATCATAATAAAAATTCAAATTGTTGATGACATTATATGCGTATATTATAAATTAATAAGCAATATCAATTTATAATAAAATCTGCAATATCAGCTGAGATATTAGAAACAGTGCACGAAGAAGCAATGGCGTTCAGTCATTGGCGTCAGTTGGCGTGGTGCTCCAAGAGCCAAGAGATCCTGACGGCTGCTGTGTTTCTTTTTCGACACCTTCAGCATTCGTTTCGCGTGATGTGATTTTCAACATTACATTAAGACAAACTTTCTGGTGGAGAATTAATTAAGTGTTCTTCGACATGAAATCGTGGGCTTTTATGAAAATAAGGACACTATATGCTCAGTTCGGCGCCACTTAGCAATTTCGAACAAAAAACGTCATGTTAAATGCAATTTCGGTAACCAATCGGTCGCAATCGGCAATTACCTTTGAAGAATGTAGAGTCAAATGCATCCAATCGATTTTTGTCAAAAAGGTAGATGGCAACTCTATGATTTCTGGCCACAAAAAATAAAAACAATGAAAAAAGTTTCATACCTGAACTAGACTGGATCAGTGGCCTCGTGGAATCTATCAGCTTCTGTAAATTATGTCCGGGAAGACACTAGAAAACACTGAAGATGACACATTGGCTCAATACTTGTCAAAGCACACGGGTAATTTTTGAAAGCAAATTGCCACTGATTTATCACAGAAACTAAGCCTTAAAGGCACATGAAAAGTTCAATTAATGCACCAAAAATTAAAATTCGGCGTGCATAAATAAAAGAATTGTGATAAAAGTCCAAAAACATCCAAGAAGCTTAAGTTGTCACGGAAACCGATCATACACAGAAATACAACAAGCTACAAGCAAGCTACTAGCCGTGATCCAAACATCCAATTATATTTCATTTTACTTGTTCGAAGATATTTTACTTGTAGTACCGCAACTTGTTGTCGGATGGCGCCACATTTTAGAGAGAGAGATACAAGTAAAAGATACCTCTCTATCTATCCTACCCATTCATCCAATTCCCCTACATCTTCATTCGTTTCTTGGCGTTGGTAACGACCACATACAAAATGGACGCAAGAGCAGCGAAAGAAAAGAAATTGGAATTCTTAGAGACGGAAATGAATAAAGTTTTCGCCGAATTAGCAGAAATCGATAATCAGGATCAGCTTCTAGACTATTAGGGTAAGTTTTTTGTTTAAAGTCTTTTTCAGATTCAACTACATTTGGGGTAGGGATACTCCCAATAAATGGCCGAACGTCGATCTAGAATCGTTGTCAGGTGCCAAAGTAAATGTCTGAGCCTCGACCTTGAGTCGTAGACGAAATAAAAAATAAAATAATAAAAAAAGAGACGGCCCGATCTTCAATCGAGAATTGTAGACATGAGCCAAAAGTCAGTTTCTGAGCTTCGACCTCGGGTCGGAGACGGAACGCTTAATCGTCTGGAATCCTTCTTGTTTAAAGCGTCTGTTTTCTTTACAGACATAGTTGAACATGAGAAGGAAAATTCCAACATGTCGGAAGACGGAGATGAGTTGGAGTCGAGCCAGGAGGTTCAGGACGAGGTGGATCTCTTCTTAACAACAAACCCGATGCAGAGTCCCAAGGAAATTCTCCTCAAAGAGGATGTAGCCAATCGTATCGCAGCATGGTTGAAGACCGGCATAGGCAAGGAAGAAAAAGAAAAGCTACTTGCCGCGACTCCATTGAAGGGCCAAATTAACCTAGAGGCTCCTGCCCTTAACGAGTAACTAAGTAGCGTTTTGGATGACGCGGAGACACCTTTTGATAGAGAGTTGGTTTTAGGGAATCTGTCAGCGTCTGTAAAACTCCTATGTGAGTTATCCTTCTCCTTATCACAGGCGAGAAAAACTTTTCTAATTGCAAGATTTGACGAGAAAGCTCAGAGGATTTTAAAGAAGGTGGAATCGACTACCTGACTTTTTGGCGACAATTTAAGGGCAGTGATTGCAACGTCTAAAGCCTTGGAAAAAATTTACAATGACTTAAAGCCAACCAACAGAGAAACGTTAAAGCCCATGGCAAATTTTTTAAACTGGAGGAGCTCCAACATCAGGAAGTAGGTGGGACGTGGGAGCTACAAATCCAGCCAATCAAGAGCAACCACCTCCAGGAGTTACAACAGAACAGGGAGATACAGGACTCCAGCGAAGAAGTATTACAGCCAAACTCAACCTCAAAGGAGCAGAAATTAAAGGATAACCAGGTAAGTTCAACTTCTGCAAGGTTAGGATTTTTCAGGAGATGTTGGCAACAGATTACCGAAGACCAGTTCGTCTTACATTCTATTAGAGGGTAGGGGTTGGTTTTCGAACAGGAGGTATTTCAGACTAAAAAACCCTACACCCTGAGCCCCAATCAGGATTTAGACAGGGGTATCGAAAAACTCCTAGTCTCGGGTGCTATAGAAGAATGCATTTTTACCAGGGGTCAATTCCTTTCCTCATATTTTCTGGTTCATAAACCAGATGGATCTAATAGGTTTATACTAAATTTGAAGAATCTAAACGATTTTATTAAAAAAGAACATTTTAAACTGGAAGACATCCGAACTGCTGTGAATCTGATTAATAGAAAGGACAACATGTGTCGCTTAGACCTTAAGGATGCTTACTTAACAGTTCCTATGTATGCTGACGATAGGAAGTACTTGAAGTTTGAATATAACAACCATCGTTATCAATTTAACGCGTTACCATTCGGGTTAACTTCCGCTCCTTTTGTATTTACTAAGATAGGTAAACCAGTAGTTAATTGGTTAAGAACAAAGGGAGGCAGAGTTGTCATATACCTTGACGATTTTCTGATTTTTGGCTGTTCCGAGGAAGAATGTTCAAAGAATACCAAACTGACCATAGAAATTTTATTGTTTTTAGGTTTTTTAATAAACTGGGATAAGAGTGTTATAAAGCCAGAAAGATCTTGCAAATTCTTGGGTATGGTAATACATTCTCTAGAGATGACAATAGAATTGCCACAGGAAAAAAGAATCAAGATTAAAGAGATGCTTGATTGTTTTTTAAGAAGCAAAAAGATTAGGATTCAGAGTTTGGCAGAATGTATAGGTGTCCCCGTAGCAGCCTGTCCAGGTATTGCATGCGGCTGGTTATATTACAAGGAACTAGAGCGTGTGAAGAGAAGGGTTTTATATCTTCATCAAAACAATACTAGCAGATGGATAGACTTGTCTGAGGAGGCAGTTAGGAAATTACAGTTGTGGACTTCACAGATTTTAGTAGCTAAAAATAAAATCAGGACAAGTATCTTTGATATGGAAATTTTTTCAGACGCATCAACTACAGGCTGGGGAGCCACTTGCGGAAGCCAAAAGGCAAATGGGTTTTGGAGTAGTGCCAGTAGATAGATGCACATAAATTTCTTAGAAATCAGAGCATAGATAATATTACAGCTCTAGCTTAATTAAATAAAATGGGAGGCATCAAACATCAAGATTCAAATAAAATAACTAAGGAGGTATGGGAATGGTGTAGGCGTACAGAAATCTGGATTTTTGCGGAATATGTTGCCTCTAAGGAGGATTTGGCTGATGACGGCTCGAGAATCTCTAATCTGGATAAAGAATGGGAATTGGCAGAGTATGCTTTCCTAAAAATAGTCAATGAAATAAAAAATACTGTTCTTGGGAAAGAGGCCCTGAAGCCTATGCTATTAATTCCTTTACCACAAATTGGATTTCTGAATTTTGGTATGCCTTCCCACCATTCTCCCTAATTACGAGGGTTTTAAAGAAAATCAGGGATGAAGGTTCGACAGGAATTTTAGTGGTACCATACTGGACAGGTCAACCTTGGTTCCCGGAATTCCGTAGACTCCTAATCTCTGAAACAATAGAGTTTGGACCATCCTCTCATCTTCTGCTTTCTCCTTGCAGGAAAATCAGCCATCCACTCGCCCGCAGCCTTATTCTGGTATCAGGAATTGTGTCAGGCAGGCATTCGAGAAAAAAAACCTGGAAAATGGCACAATTGAAATAATGACCTCGTCTATATCTGAGAGTACGTACAAACAGTACAAAACAGCCTTAAAATACTGGTGGAACTTCTGCAGTCAGCAATCACAGGATCCTTTTCAAGCAGAAGATCAGATTGTCCTTAAGTGCCTAACAGGGAAATTCGCGGAGGGCGCGACATATGGTACCCTTAACACCTTACGATCTGGAATAGCTCTATTCAACAGTTGCGATACTTCGGGAAGTTCTCTTCTAAATCGCTTCTTCAGGGGAGTCTTCAGGCTTCGACCTTCAGCACCTAGATATCATGCAACTTGGGACGTGGGAATAGTCCTAAGAAAATTGGAGGAATGGTCTCCAACAGAGGCTTCAGATTTACGTAAGCTTTCATTGAAACTAGTAATGTTACTAGCGTTAGGTTCAATCTTTAGAGTTCAGTCCTTGTCTTTAATTAAGATAGACAGCGTAACATTTTTAACAGGAGGTGTAGAAATTAGAACAACTGATTTGATAAAAACCTCTAGACCTGGCACGAACCAACCTTATGCCTTTTTCCGTTTTTTAATAATAGGAAACTCTGTGTCGTAAGGACTATTTCAATTTACGTAGAATTAACTAAAGAGCTCAGGGGAGGGGTCAATCAACTGTTCATATCCTTTAGAAGGCCACACAAAGAAATAAGCTCCCAGACTATCAGCCGATGGATCAGACTTGTCATGCAGGAAGTAGGTCTAGAAAAAGAGTACACAGCGCATAGTACAAGATATGCGTCTACTTCAAGGGCCCAATCGAAAGGTTTAGATTTAAATGTTATCAAACAAGCAGCGGGTTGGTCTGAGGACTCAAAGGTTTTAGCACGTTTTTCTAACAGGCCAATTAAAAATTCAGAGGAAAATTTTGCAATGACTGTCCTTTCTTAAGTATTAAAAAAGATTCAAAGATACTCTGCTAAGTTGATAGTTTTCAAGTTAAATATTTTAAGTCGTAATAACTCCAGTAGAAGTTTTATAATTGTCTTTGGCAGTTTTTTGTTTTATAATGTATTCTTGCATCTGCCGAATAAAAAGAGGGAATTCTTATATAATAGACTTGTACTCTAAACATCTAGGAGTAAAATATCTTCGAACCAGTAAAATGAAATATAATTAATGATTAAACGAACTTACCTGTGAAGTTCACTCATAATTATATGAATTACTTGTTCGAAGATATCCTTTCCCACCTTTCATTTTCCTAATTCTTATATACAGTTAAAAAAGAAGGGTAATAATGTTAATTAATTAATTAGAAATGATTATAATATTAAATTAAATAAACCCTCCCAAAGAAAATAATAATAAAACGTCCCTTATCTCTAAACTACATGAAGATGTAGGGGAATTGGATGAATGGGTAGGATAGATAGAGAGAGGTGTCTTTTACTTTTATCTCTCTCTAAAATGTGGCGTCATCCGACAACAAGTAAAATATCTTCTAACAAGTAATTCGTATAATTATGATTGAACTTCACAGGTAAGTTCGTTTAATCATTAATAAATACATGGTCTAGCCACGCGCAAGTAAAAAAAAACTGAGCCAATCAGAACCAACCGCTTAATTTCTCCATCTTAGATAAGTAAGGCGGCAAATGTAAGTGATTTTAAGATGTAAAATGTGAGACTTAAAATTTCATGTAATTTTAAGGTATAGAAATACTTCAATTCTGATAAAATGTATTGTAATGTTGAAAATGGGTAAAGGAAAATACGGATTGAATATGATTTTAGGTTATGTGTTTCATAACCTTTTTCTGGTGACATATATGTGTATAAAATAAAATTGAAGTGAATTGGGAAAGTACTGAATGAATAAAATTATATAATTCAGTGCCCACGACATACAAAAAGGTGAATTATTATGTTTTATATATTTAAAATTATTTTTTCTCAATTTTGTAGGAAAATTTTATCGAAAGATATTAAATATTTATTCATAATTGAGGTGACGGATGCAACAACTCGCTAAGCGCTCGAAACCGCGTAGAAGTATTGACCACACCGCAAAATCGATCGATGAAAAAAGTGGCCAAAACGCAAAACAAAATATACCTTCGTATTCACATTGACGCGACCGACAAATTTTTCTCATCAAACTTTCTCATTCGACAATTATTACTCAAGATAAACAACAAAAACTTTTAAAAAATTTTGATTGAAAATCGACGTTTTATAAAACATAACTCGCGATTATTCGACCGTTTGTTGATAAAAACGCTTAAAAATTGTATGGCGTATTCTCAATACATACTTGATGGCTATAAGCAACGCACTTTGTTTAAAAATGTAATATATTTGTTTTTATTTAATAACAAATCAATCCTGATCGAAAACCACGTTTTGCCAACTTCGACCAGTGGGCAGGTCATCGAAAAAATGCTAGCTGAAATAACTTATCGCGAGAAAGTTGTTCACTAGACTTTGGGAAAGTTTTCCTGAAAATTTGAAGAAAATCGGTTGAAAATTGTGGAAATGGCAGCGAGTTGAAGTCAACACACGCTGCCGCTGGAGCGCTCTGATTATCGGCCTTTGTTCCCTCATGCGGTGTTTGGCGAATTGCGATCAACAGGGCATAGTTATAAGAACCTGCGAGTTGACTTCAACTCGCTGCCATTTCCGCAATTTTCAACCGATTTTCTTCAAATTTTCAGGAAAACTTTCCCAAAGTCCAGTGAACAACTTTCTCGCGATAAGTTATTTCAGCTAGCATTTTTTCGATGACCTGCCCACTGGTCGAAGTTGGCAAAACGCTGTTTTCGATCGGAATTAATTTGTTATTAAATAAAAACAAACATATTACATTTTTAAACAAAGTGCGTTGCTTATAGTCATCGGGTATGTATTGAGAATACGCCATACAATTTTTAAGCATTTTTATCAACAAACGGCCGAATAATCGCGAGTTATGTTTTATAAAACGTCGATTTTCGATCAAAAAATTTTGTAAGTTTTTGTTGTTTATCTTGAGTAATAATTGTCGAATGAAAAAGTTTGATAAGAAAAATTTGTCGGCCGCGTCAATGTGAATACGAAGGTATATTTTGTTTTGCGTTTCGGCCACTTTTTTTTTCATCGATCGATTTTGCCGTGTGGTCAATACTTCTACGCGGTTTCGAGCGCTTAGCGAGTTGTTGCATCCGTCACCTCAATTATCAACATTCTTGTTCACATTCCTTTTATTTACAATTTGTATTACGTTCATAATATAATTAATACATGAAGGGTGGAACGGGAGAAGGTGGCAAGAGATAATTTTTCAAAGATGGGGCTCTTTCTTACAAAATTCTCAAAAATTCAAATCACTGAGTTAGAAGGATTTGCTCGAAATCGCCCTACTAAAAGAAAGTCAGGAATCGTCAGAAATGGTCAGACGTTCTGACGATTCCTGAACTTCCTGACGAGTCTGACTATTTCTGAAGATATGCTAATTCACATCCTATCAGGTAGCTCATCGGCTATGACCGCAGCTAGGCCAACCCAAAAGGATTAAAAATGAATTTTTTTGTTGAAGTTGCATATTACAGATTCGAAAGTCAGAACAGGGTCGCGACCAACACCGTAAGAGCGACAAAGATGGTAATAAAGTGGAAACCTCAGAATTAGGGTAAATCATTTAGTCCAAATATGCCAGAATAAAAATGTTCGGCAATTTTTATTGAAAGATATTTTGACCTTAAATAGGAATCTTGAATGACAAATGAAAAAGAAGTTATAAAATAAGAAGTAAATTATATATATATATATATATATTCGGTTTCGGTTTCGATTCCCTTGGAATAGAACCGAAGGGCTTATGACAAAGACACCGAACGCGTCCTCGGGTTGCGGATAGAAGGTCCCCGTACCAAGGGTTTCTGCTGAATCTGGTTACAATAATTAATAAGCAGTCGCGGACAATTGTCCAGGGATCGTCCCGAAGGAATCACCTCTAAGCGAAGGTGTGAGAACCGTGCCGAAAGCTGCATGGCACCTGGTTGAGGTGTCTTTACTCTGGGATACCGGGCGACGTCTCAGAGTATCAGCACGCGGGGCTCTACAAGGATTGCCAAACCCTTTCCCTAGCTGCTCGTGGGAACAACAATGGAACCAACAAACCACCAGAATGTTGTAGATGCGGTTCAAAACGATCGAACGCGCAGAGCACCCTACAATGGATCGGCAAACAATGCCGATCATCCTAGAGTTCGGGGTGCTGAAAATAATTTAGATGGAAACACGACGACGAACCGGCGAAACGCCCACATTGAGTGGGCGGATCAACTCAAGGATGATTTGCTAGACTGCGACGATGCCAGCATTAGCCCTGTTCAACGAGGCTTTATGGCGCGTATGCACACTCTGTGTTGCCAGAAACACACAGAGCTCCAGCACGTTTCGCATCAGTCTTTGCGAAATCAAGCCGAGTACCTTCGGAAAAATGGATATGTACGCGGAGTGCTTCCTCAACCGCTGCTTGAACAAGCTGCAGACGAAGATGAAACGACATTAAGGCCAACCGCAGAAAGCAGGCACCTTCTGGAAGATGATAGCAATTTCAGTACAAGGAGGAACATCAACATGCAAGTTCCTCTTAAGCCTCAAGATCTGGCTGAAATGGATGTCTCCCTTCGTGGAGATATCTCGAAAGAGTCCGACCTCTGGACCATCAATTGCTCAGTTTATGGTGCTGCGAGAGCTTTGGCTGATTCAAATCGAAGGCTGAAACCGGCGATGGATCAGAAGACCAGAAGACACTTGCATCAACTGAACAAGAAAATTGGATGGGCAAGACAGAATGCGTCCCGTGTTCAATGTGTGATTGACTACATAACATCTGGAAGACCGTTCACGGAAAGGATTCGAAAGTTCGACCAAGAACTAAGGACCTTGAATCACACACTGAACAAGTCAAAGCTGCTGACAATCAAGCAGCATATTGTTGACAAAATAAGGCTGTTATCTGAAGCAAAAAGGAGGATACAGAAGAGGGAGAGATGGAACAGGGAGAATCAACAGTTTCTTGCTGACCCATCACGCCTCTTCAGTGACCTCCCTGTTTTTGTAAAAAATCCACCCAAGCCCAAGGAGGTAGAGACTTTTTGGAGAGAGGTGTACGAGATCCCGAAAACACTAGAGTTGAAAGAAGATACTGACAATATCACCGCTTCAAGGAGTTTTGCGACAGCCTCATAAAATCTGAGGAGGAGTGCCCATCAGTCACTGCCGAAGAGGTGAAAAAAGCACTTAGAGGCACCAAGAACTTTTCCGGTGCTGGACCAGATTGTATCAAGAACTTTTGGTGGAAGAAGTTTACCTCTATACACCAACATTTGGCCTGCATATTCACCTCATATTTAAAGTCGGAGACGCCCATTCCGCAGTGGCTGGTGTTAGGACGCACTATACTTCTACCGAAAAAAGGCAACTTGTCCAGACCAGAGAAATACAGGCCAATAACTTGTTTAAACACACTGTATAAGATATTTACAGCTGTCCTAAACAACAGGATCGTTCGACGAATTGAGCCTGTATGGCAAGAGATGTACGAACAACGAGGCTCGAAAAACGGTGTAGCAGGCTGTCGAGAGAACCTGCTGATTGACAGGTGTGTCTGTAAAGACGCTGCCGCCCATCAGCGCGTCCTGTCAATGGCCTGGATTGACTACCGGAAAGCTTTCGATTCAACCTCTCATAGACTTATCATCTGTCTGTTGGAAAGCTTGAAGGTACATCCACACATAGTGAGATGCATAGAGAGATTGATGCCTCCTTAGGAAACTAGATTTACCATCTCATCTAGGAATCATCGTCTGGCGACGAACAAGGTCACCTTCCAGAGGGGCGTCTGTCAAGAGGATAGTATAAGCCCTTTGCTTTTTTGCATCACACTTCTGCCTCTATCTCTCGCACTACGAAATTCTCCTAGATACGTCTGTGGCGACACTAATCAGCGTGAGCGTAAGGTAACTCATGTATTTTATATGGATGACCTGAAGATCTATGCCGCTGGTAAAAGCAAACTTCAAACTGCTATAAATATCGTCAAGAACTATACAGGAGAGATTGGGATGGACTTTGGTTTGGACAAGTGTTCCAAAATTCATTTGAAGAAAGGAAAGATTACTGGCGTTCCCAAGGACCCTGAGCTTGTAGATATAAGTGTTATTAGACATCTTAACACTGAAGAGACCTATACATACCTGGGCGTGCCTCAAAGCCGCATTCAGGACGTAACATCAGTGAAGGAGTCTCTCCGAAGCAGATACAAGCATCTTCTTTGACAGATTTGGTCTTCTAATCTGTCGGCGTTGAACAAGGTATCTGCGACTAACATGCTTGTCGTCCCGGTTCTACTCTACTCGTTTGGGGTGGTTCAATGGACGAAGAATGAGCTTAAGGCCCTTGATATCACCACGCGTAATATCATGCATATGCATAAAAGCTTGCATATCAATTCGTTAGTTCCGCGATTATACATTTCACGCCGTCAAGGCGGACGCGGACTTCTGAATCTCCAATGTCTTCATAACCGAATTGTTTTAAGTACAGCTTACATCGTTGCGAATGGCAGAGATCCTCTCCTAGAGATGGTCAGAAACCACGAGATGATTGGTGAAGGAGCGTTCCTTTACAAAGCCGCGGAGCAAGCTGCCGAGACCCTTGGCCTGAATTTCAACATCAGAAGTCAGGAAAGTGCATTACTTCATCTAGGTGCTTCACGTCTAAAAGCCGAAGTAAAGAAAGCAGAGGTTAGAAAATTTCACCAAGAGCTACTCGACAAGCATATGCACGGAAACTTTTATAGAAATGCAGAAAAACAGTCCTTGTCAAAGGAGCAAACTTTTGCTTTCCTCAAATCATCAGGGTTCAATTCAGGTGCAGAAGGCTTTATTTTCGCATGCCAGGACGGTGTAATCTCCACAATAGCATATCGCGCCCGCATTTTATGTCAAGAAGTTCCCAGTGATAGGTGCAGAGCGTGTCATGCACACGCTGAGTACCTAGAACACACACTATCGGGGTGTCCGACCCACGGAGGAACAACGAATATCTATAGACATAATGCGGCCCTAAGAGTAATTTACTACCACCTTCGTCGCTCTTACGGTGTTGGTTGCGACCCTGCCCTGCCAAACGCTCCAAGGGATATAGAGTCAATTGTCCGAAACGAGAAGTGCCAGATTTTCTGGAATTACGATTTTCGGGCAGCAGTCTCCGCTACGCACTCGAGGCCTGACATTGTTCTCCAAGACTTCGAGAAACGAACTATATTCGTGATCGAATTCTCGGCTCCGTCCGAATACAATATCACTACCAAGGAGAAAGAAAAAGAGGAGAGGTATCAAGACCTTAAAAGCGAGCTGCAACGACTGTACCCAAAATATTCGGTACGAGTAATTGTCCATGTGATAGGTGCTCTCGGCCAAGGCACTTGCGAGATGGATGCAGAAAGCTGTCATCCTTGGGTCGCTTCGTGTCCTCAAGACACACGAGCATTTCGCCGGCCTGTCGTTGTGATTGCTTCGTGCCCTGTGACCACCCATCGCACGGATGTGAGACGTGGCCATATTCTTATTTCTATATAATAGCTGTAGAATACTGTATGTTTTCCTCGAGATGCGCTGTACCTGTTCCTTCCAAGACAAGGTACGGTTGTGAAAATATCCCAGATCTTTAACCACTTCCGAGAAAGATATAGCAAGATTCTCGATACGAAGTGGTGGAAAAGATGCCAAAGTTTCAAGTGACGGAGATGAAGTAGGTCCAACAATAATTGCCTGAGTTTTTCCTGGATTAAGAGTAAGTCCATTCTTCCAGGCCCAGAGGATCACACGATCGATGTCCTCCTGGACTAAAACAAGTAATTCACTTAGCGAAGAAATTGGTCCCGATAAATAAATTTTGAAATCGTCAGCATATTTGTGGTAGCTGCAATATTGAAGTTCGCCTCCAAGGTCAGATGTGAACAAATTGAAGAGGAGGGGTGCCAGAATGGAGCCCTGAGGAACCCCACTCTTGACCTCCCACCAGTCAGAAAGCTCACCATTACTATTAATAATTCTGCGAGACCGATCATTAAAATAGGATTTAAACCACTTAATAACAGAGTTTGACACGTTAAAGGATTTTAACTTTTGTAGGAGTAACTTATGATTGACCATATCAAAAGCCATCGAAAAATCAAACAGAACAACAATCGTGATCTCCCTATTATCCATTGCTAATTTGAGATCCGTCGTTACTTTAAGGGAAGCAGTAAGAGTGCTATGCTTTGCCCGAAAACCTGATTGCATCGGGTCAATGGCCTTGGATGATTCGAGAAATTTAGAAAGGTGCACGTGAACAATTTTTTCAAGTGGTTTAGACAGTGCACATAAAATAGAAATTGGCCGGAAATCCTTCGGGGAAGTAGGTTTAGAAATTTTAGGAATTGGACATATAACAGCCTTTTTCCAGATATCTGGGAAGATACCGACCTGAAGGGAAGCATTATAGATATTTAATAGAATAGGAAAGATAATTGGAAGGGCAAGTTTAATCATTTTTATTGATATTCCATCAGTTCCAATGGCATTTGATTTGATTTCAAGTGTTTTTTCCAAAAGTATTTCAGGTGTGATGTCATCGAAAAAGAAGTCAGAGTCATTAAATGTTGTATTAAGAGGGGTAGTGGAAAATGATGATGATAAGTCTGGAACTGGGAATGAAAAAAAAGTCTTTAAAAGGTCATCAGGCGGAAAATTACTATCCGTAGTTTCGTGCTTGGGTGGGATTAGGTGTAAACGTCTAAGGAGATGCCAAATGTCCTCTTTTTTGTCTCTATGTGCAATCTCATTATAATTGTATTGATTGAACGCATCTCTAATCTTAGTTTGAACCAGGTTCCTAAGTTTACGAAATTGAGCTTGTATCATACTGCTTTTTGTTCTTTTTGCAAGACGGCGCTTGCCATCACGTTCCCTCATCAGATTTTTAATTTCAGATGTAATCCAGGGGGCAGCTTTATTGAAGTTTTTAGGAACGTGTAGCGGAGAAAATTTATTGAATGCGGAGACTAGGTAATTAGTCAGAGCGTCGATTTTATTATTTATATCTGTATCTAGTAATATTTTTTCCCAATCATACGTCATTAGATGTTCACGGAATGAGTGTTCATCAATTTTAGAGAGATTTCGCACCAGTCTATGGGTTGGTTTTGGATTTAGATCATAGGAAAATTTAAAGGTAATGTTAATCAAGTCGTGGTTGGAGATAAAAGGAATAGCATGTTGTTCGTAGGAGACAACCTTATCAATATCGTCTACAATCATTAGGTCAATACGAGTGCTGGAACGATCAGTGTGGTGAGTAGAATCATGAGGTACAATCGAGAGTCCCGAAGAGTATACCAATGATGTTAGATATTTAGAATGATTGGATGTGAGATTTAGGTTAGTGTTAAAATCTCCAGTAAGGATAATGTTATTAAAGTTAGGAACAAATGAAAAAATTACCGATTCAAGCTCTGTGCCATAGGAGGCATTGGGTGGTTTATAAACTACTCCCACTAAAACACTATCAGAAGTTGACTTAACTTCAACAAAGAGAAATTCGGTTGTGGGGTAAGTAGCTACTGAACTCACACCAACCACAGTCCCATTCAGACTATCATGCAGAAAAAGACAAACTCCACCACCCCTTCTCTCGTCTCTGTCTCTTCGATAGAGCGAATAGTTGTTCATTGCAACGAGGCTTGAGGATATATTGGGAGTTAACCAGGATTCAGAAACAGCTATTATATGGTAGGAACATGTACTGAAAAAATGTTTGAATTCTAGAAAATGTGCCAAGAGAGACTGGGCATTCACATGACAAATATTTAAGGTATCCATGGATATATTAAAAGAAAGATTTTACATAAAACCAATTCAAAAATACGGAGCTCACGCAGCACACGTAAAAATTGACTGAGACAAAAAACCATTATCAACACAACCCAAGCTAAGCAAGTACAATTCAAATTTGAATATCGGCAATGAATACAAGTTAAGAAGATACTAACAGAATAATAAAAAATAATGTCGAAAACAGTGTCGTAGAACCCTAGAAAAATTCTCAACAAAAGTGCACATAATTTCGTAAATCGATAACCGGATTTCCGGAGAGCTGTGAATATTGAGATGAAATTAGAACATTTAAGGTATCCAAAGTAAACAATTGAGCCTAATAGTATACAATTACTTTCAAAAAGACCAGTATCAACATCAAAAACTACTAGTTTAAATATGAGATCATGTTTGTTATCTGAAGACACATTTGTACAAGGTATTAAAAACTGAAAAATGTTGAAAATATATTTATAAACGAGCATCGAATAGCCAAGCAATAATAATAGCATACCATTGTGTATATAACCATACCGGAGAAAGCCTAATTGCTATTGGAATCGCTCTACGTGTTGCGGCAGTGACAGCTGAATCCTAGGTGTACCATCATCCTTTCGACAAAAGATCTTCCCTCCGGCAATCCAGAGATATTTTATCTTCTTTTCTCTCCTTAAATTCAACGCAGAAGCGTAGATTCTTCGATTATAGGGCGTCAAAGCCTCACGGATAAAAATGAGACTTTTCTCATTATCTGGCCAGCCAAGATTGGTCGTAGCGAAGTCTCGTACTTTTTTCCTCTGGTCGATTATTTTATCTCTTACCAACTGTCTGCTAAACTTGGCAACAATGATGGGTGCGAGAAGTGGATTTGATGTTGGGGACTTACGAATGCGATAAACATTCATAATGTCATCCTTAGCGAAGGGAGCATCAAGAGCCTTCGCAACCGATTCTAGGACCGATGGAAGATCCTCGTTCGGCTTCATAGGTAACCCGTGAATTTCAAGGGTACTTTGAAGCGCAGCTTGCTCTTGGTAATTGAGGGAGGCTTCAAGTGAGGCGACCTTCAATTTCAGCGAGCTTGCCTCCGTCTTTATCTGCGCGACCTGATCCGCATTGCTACCAGTAGAACTTTCAAGCAGATTGATTCTGCGAGAATTCTCTGAAACATCAATCTTGATTTCCTGGACCGAAGTGTTAATTTTTGAAATCCACTCAAGCTGCTTGGTTTCAAATTCCTTGAAAAGATCTCTAATCTGTTGCTGCGCCTGCGCTGCCGCTTCCTTATGCTGTTCCTGCGCCTGTACGGCCGCTTCCCTCTGAGCTTGTAAGACCGCACTGTGAATAGCCTCGATGCATCCAGGCGGCAGGGCCATGGCAGTAACAGGGACGGCAGAAACTGTTGTAAGTAAAGGGTTAGGTACCTGATCCTTACTGGCAGGGTCGATACCTCCACTTAGCAACGAGCTTTGACCCAACCCTGAAGAATTGTCGCTACCATTTGATGATTGTGCATTTGTGAAAATGTGCATCAAATGTCTCAGATTTGGACACATTAGCTTACACTGTCGATCTAGTGCACGCTGCACGCGCTTCGGTTCCTCGGAGGTTCACACTGAGACGAAGCCAAGTCCTAACGCAAATAGTGAATATCTATTTCAGAGAGAGTGTTACGAGTATTTGCTACTAAATACAAACTGCCTTTCAAAGAAGCGAAGTCGATCCTCAGATCCAGTAGGGGAGGTGAATACGCTTCCTCAACCTCTCCGCAAGCTAACTCTTCTCCGACATGCTGGTTCTCAATGTTCTCAGAACTTAACGACGCCCTCACCCCCTTCTACTCGGGCACTCGTTCACAGCCCGAACAACCTAACTACTCCAAAACTCTGGCAACCCCTAAGGCTCCAGAGATGTCGAAACCCCCATCACATTCTAGATGAAAACTTCCAGAAGATTATTCAAAACCCATACAGGTCCCCTCAGGTGGGCATTTCCAGCAATCATCGCGAAGATGATCCAACTCATCGTACTCACATCTCCACAACAATGGCAGAATTTCTAGCCTTTTTCCAAACGGTTTTGCTCTGCACAAACAAAATGGTACTGGTCCCGTGAGCCCCTCATCCCCCACTTGTCCCTTCCCCTCCCCCGTCCCGCCCCCTACCCCGGCCCCCACCCCTTGGGTTTACCCCCCCCCCCCCCTACTAACCCCCCTAATACCCCAAATTCAAACTCAATCAGATCACCAATCATTAGTGCAACCCTGTCTTCTCTGATGGACTTGGTGGAACTTTTAATCTCGGGTCACCTCATAATAGAGGAAAATCAGAATATTCTGAATAAAGGGTTGCACTGCGTGAACTTTCTTACTAAATACTTACTTGCTATTGATGGCTAAGCTCAATAAATTGATAATCGTTCAATGGAATTGTCGGGGAGCCTTGAATAAACAAGTCCATTGCCATTAGAAGGGGAATCACATTCTCCAAAGTCACTTCCGTCTTCAACATAGAAAATAGTCTAGAAACTCTAGCAATCTCAATCAGCACTCCCCTAGGCGAACTTCTGATTGTTTTTCTATACAGAGTGCCCACCTTTGATAATTATATATCACCCGAGACGTGGACTAAACTGTTTAATTCTATCCAAAATCTTAATGTCAGCTCATTGTTTATTGCTGGAGACTTTAACTGCCACAACTCATTATGGGGAAATTCGCATAACTGCAGAAATGGTTTGGAACTATGCTCTGCCCTTGATAATACAAATCTTATTCCTCTTAACACATGTGAACCCACCGATCGTACTAGCCCAGACAGTCCTCCTTCAATAATTGACCTAACATCCGTGTCTCAGAATCCCTTTAACATCTCCTCATGGGGAGTTTGGAATGACTCTCTAGGAAGTGATCACTTCCCAGTGGTATCAAGTCTAGGTATCTCTACCCCAATAGCTTCGTACGTTTCTCACAAATACAATCTTGAGCGAGTCGACTGGATCTCCTTTTCCAATAACCTCTTGGAATCTATATAGGAGAAAAATGAAACTTTTAATTTCCCGGACATTGATTGCTTTTCCAAGTAGAATGTTTTCGTTAAAAGTGTGGATGAAGCAGTTACTGCTGCTAGTCCTCCCTCAAAACCTCCTAAAAATTTAACTCACTCTAAAGCTAGAAAGAAGAAACTTATCTCTGCTTCGTGTTGGAATGGGTACTGTGACCCTGCAATTGAGGAAAGAAAGGCAGCCTTGGCGGCCTACAGGAGGCGCAGAAATGAAGTTAACTATATTAATCTAAATAGAATAGAAGCTAAACCTAGTCGCACACTGAAAGCGGCTCGCAGAAGCAACTTGAGGAAATTCTGTGAGACCTTAGATGGGACAACACCGATCGCAAGAGTTTGCCGGGTCACACTCAACCGACGAACGCATTCTGTTCAGGGGATAGAGGGACGATTCAGAAATTCCACGCCCTGGTAGAGGAGATGTTTCCACCAACGGTCTTCTTCGACTCCTCCCCTGAAAACTTTTAGAAGACCGAGTTCCTAGAGGCCCCGTTCACGGAAGCTGAACTTTCTATAGCCTTAACTTCAGTAAAAGCTAAATTCTCTCCTGGATTAGACAAAATTGATAATAATATTTTACTTCAGCTTCCTGATGAGGCCAAAACAACCCGTCTTGCAATTTATAATGAAATTTAACTATCTGGCTCCTTCCCAGACTCTTGGAAAAACTTTCTGATTTTTTCTGTCCCTAAATCATCGCCAGGCGAATTCCGTCCAATTTCTTTAGCTTCATGTTTGCTCAAATTGATGGAAAGGCTTATCTACAACAGACTCTCGTTGTACATGGAGCATAATCACACCCTCTCCCTACTCAATTTGGTTTTAGAAAGAGAAGATCCTGTGCTGATAACCTCGCTATTTTATCATCCCAAATTTTTTCGGGTTTTGGAAATGGCAAAGTTGTTGCCGGCCTGTTTCTGGATCTGAAATGTGCGTTCCCTAGTGTCAGTCCCCAAATTTTAACTGAAGATCTCGAAGAGATCGGTGTTCCCCGACAAATGGCTAGATTTATCTACATCTTTAAAAAACGTCTAATACAAAATTAACGGTGAAATAGTGGGCCCTAAAAGCAGTACAGTCGGACTCGCTCAGGGTTGTATTCTCAGTCCAACAAACTACTCAATTGATACCAGAAAAATACCTCGTCTAATCTCTGGAAATTGCATTATCATAGAGTTCGTCGATGGTATTGCTATACCTTGTCGTTCTGCTGACCCAACAGTATGTATCAAATCCCTTCAGAAATGTCTCAACGACCTTGCTGTTTTTTTTTTGGACAAAGAGGACTTGAGCTCTGCCAAGAAAAAACCAAATTGGTTCTCTTCAACAGACAGAATCTAGATACATCCGACCCATCGTACACCTTATCACTAAACGATATTATAATCTCCCCCTCGATTCATGTCAGATTTCTCGGAATTATTCTAGACATTAGGCTAACTTTCCAATATCATTTTGTTTATTTATGCGATAAAATGAGAAAAAATCTTGAACATCTTCAAAGTATTGAGATGCACCTGGTGGGGTGCAGACCCAAACATCCTTAGGATGGTTTATGTCTCCCTCATAAGAAGTCTGGAATACGGATCTTATGTTTTTAATTTCACGTCTCGCAAATATTTTGACCAAATAGAACAAATTCGCAACCAAACACTAAGGCTAGCCATTGGCTACAGAGACAGCACTCCCATCAACGTTATGCTGGCAGAGTACTGTGAGCCACCTTTTAAAAAAATATTCTCCTTCTTGGCTAAAAAATATATTATTAAAAACTTTGCAGACCTAGACCACCCGCTTCCATATATGCTACTCTCACTTTTGGATCAGGTTAGTAGAAAAAAGAAAGTCAATATCATCAATCAATTCGTCCTTGTGAAAGCGTTTCAAAAAGTAAAAAATTTAAAACATCAGATTCGAAGACCAGACATGCATCCTCTTTATGAATTTCCCTATGAAGATATGCTTTTCGCCCCTAACATCAAAATAGGAATAGGCCGGCTTGTCCAGAATAGCCCCTCTCCTACAAATCACTTCAAAGACCTAGTGAATAGCCAGTTCCAGAACTATTTACACTTTTACACAGACGGTTCAAAATCGATTACTGAGCCCACAGCAGGCTGCGCCTTAGTGTGCCCTGATGCACAAATCACGTGTATGTGGAAATTGTCTAACTTTGCTTGTATTTTTTAGAATTGAAGCCATATCAATATTATACACTCTAGATTACATCATCAGTCACCGTTTTGATAAATCAGTTATTTTCACAGATTTCTTAAGCATCCTAGGTGTAATGAACAGATATCGATTAAATATAAGTTAAAATAGTTTAGTTGAAAAAATGTTATTTGCGAAATTAATAATATATCGATCGTCATACCAATTGTAACCTTGAGCCCTCTAATATTGTTAATAGCGAACACAAAAGAAAATCTTGTCGAAATAGATTAAACCAATTTAGAAAATTACAATTGATGTGCGATTTTATTATTTCTACGTATTAAATGTGACAGAGTTTGTATGAATAGATTTTACGATCCAGAAGAAGCTGTAAAACGTCAATAAATATTCTTGAGTTTTGTGACTTTTGGACGCTCGAGGTTGTCGGTTGAACCCTATGTGCGCGGGAAATCTGGAAAGAGAAACCGTGGCCTTGAAGCCATTCGTGCATAGGATAGTGTTAACACTTACCTATGGCCGAGATTGACCCCGCCAGGGAGAAATTCTCCAAGATATGAGGGTCTAAACCAGCACGGGAAAGCTTTTGGTTTTCCTGTGGTTTTTAGGCTGCGGGCGAAGCTGATAAGCCGCGAGTCATGGGAAGGTTGCAAAATTCATGAATAAAATGAGTGAGTGAAGCAATGTTGATATTTGTACAAGCGCGAGCGAGACGCAAATTATTTAACCAAAGAGAGTGGAGAAAAGTTTGCAAGAGTGGGGAGGAAAAGCGAAAAGCACGCGAGGAAAATGAAGGGGGGAGAGAGACGCGCTGGAGTGGGCGGTCTGGGCCAGTCTTGGTGCTACTGTTGAACGATCAACATGTTTTTGCTGTAGAAGTTTTTCCGTAAAATAAAAGTTCGTTTGTTAATCAAAGTTTTGTTTCTTGGCATTTATATACACATTTATTTCTGCGACTCTACTTTACACTAGGTATCTAGGATCCTAGGTATCCAACTGCAGGTTCCAATGGTCCTGGATCTACAAATTCCTACCTGATATTCATAATTATAAAACGCCTGGCAGTTTTGAATAAACTTAAATGCATGGTAAGTCTAGTTTGGATTCCTGGTCACAACGGTATTCCAGGTAATGAAGCGGCAAACGTAGCAGCTAAATCAGCAGCTAAGGATGCCACTCTCCTCGATATACCCCTCCCTTCTTCTGACTTATTTTCCTCCGCCCGGAAATCTCTCGACGAAATTTGCCACAACTACTATTTAGAAATAGCTAAAAACAAAGGTGTCTTATACACCCAGCGTTTTTATAAATACAGAAAAAAACCTTGGTTCTCTTCATTTAACGTCCCAAGAGTATGGATAGTCTCCTCTGTCGCATGAGGAATACCCATTATTCCTTAAATGCTAGCCTTGCCCAAAAAAATATTATAACTACTGGTGGTTGTCCCTGCAACCCTGAAATTGATGACGACTTAGACCATGTTCTCTGGGCTTGTCCCAGATTTGATTCACATAGAACAGACCTAATAAGTTCTCTTTCAAAACTTCTAAAATGCCCTCCT
>CAKNXH010000193.1:48040-63783 GCA_932178445.1 Andricus quercusramuli
CCTCGCGGATTAGTTTCTATGCAGGTTCATGTATAGGATCCTGAACATGTTCCTGTACATAAACCCACACCTCAATTGACTACGTAAAGGAACCTGTACAGGACCATTCTAAGGTTAGCTATTATACAGGTTTCTTTGTAGGATCATGTACAGTTTCCTTCGCCCAATTCCTGCACAGGAACCATCAAGATTACCTATATAGGTTCATGTGGAGTTTCGTGTACAGGAACATGTGCAAGATCCTCCGAGGTTCCTGTACAGGAATTTTCAGCTGGGAACGACTAAATACAGTGTTCAGTGTCATCATTTATTTAAACCTGACCTATATTTCGCGGCTAATTGTGTCACCCAGTCAACGAGGGGTAACGAATCCTCTCCTTTCGACGTATCTGAGCACTACTCTACAAGAAAATCATAGATTGCAGCGCTTGGGACGTCACACTCCCCCAACGATGGCTATCGTGCATGAAATGTATAAGGCACGTCATTGGTTGCCGTTCCCGCGATTTTTTGAAATGTTAAAAAATACCATTTTTGTATTCGTTATTAATAATTTAAAACAATTATATTCTGACATTTTTAAAAGGTGCGTGGATTGTTTTTAATATATTCTGAGCATTAGGTTAGAAATAAAATGAGTATTTAGTGAATCAACTATGTATATCATGTTATTCAATGTAATCTTTTTTACATGTCAATTATTGTTACTTATTATTGCATTTGAAGTTTTATATATGAATTAAAATAAATATACAAATTTTATTACGGGACGTTTGAAAAATCCCGAAAAATAAAATTTCGGACACTGTAAAATTACTGAATTGCAAAATTCCCGAATAATAAAATTGCCGAATTGGAAAATTTCTGAATAATGAAATTCCTGAATTATAAAATTCATGAATAGTTTATAATATTACCGAATTGAAAAATTCCCGAACAGTTTATAATATTACGGAACTGGAAAATTCCCGCATTATTGAATTTCCCAATAATAAAATTCACGAATTGGAAAAATTCCCGAATAATAAAATTCCTGAATTATAAAATTCCCGAACAGTTTATAATATCACCGAATTGGGAAATTCCCGAACAGTTTATAATATCAGCAAATTGGAAAATTCCCGGATGATAAAATTTTCATTATAATAAAATTCCCAATTTGGAAAATTGCCGAATAGAAAAATGTGTGAATTGGAAAATTCTCGAAAAGTTGAGAATATTGCCGATTTTGGAAATTTCCCACTGCTAGAAATAAATAGGTGGTGCAACAATATTTATGATGAGATGAACCATATTTTATTGCTATACAGCCATACAGGATGTCTGTTTTGGCCATCCGATTCTTGTTGCTTATGAAGGCAGACGCGCAGGCGCGAGCGAGATGCGCCTGTTGTAAATAAAACAAACCAAGTCGGGTAAATTATTCATACAAAGGGTATTGCTTAACGTGAACATTCTTAATATAGTAGACTCAGGTATATGGTTACAGAATCACACATTTCATATAATAGAAACACATATATCACAGCTTTGTACCACTAATATAAATAACTTCTATCGGTGCTGAAAAATAAAATTCTAGCCAGTTCATAATACTTAGGACATATTACCGAAATTGAAAACTTCCGAATAATGACATTTTCGGTAGAAAATTGCTGAAGTATAAAATATCCGAACTAAAAAATTCCCAAAATAGAGAATTCCCCAAATTAAATTATTAAAAATTTTTGATAAATATTATTTATTCATCAAAAATGTACCCATCCAATATTTTTATTTGAAAAATATATGTTTTTCATGTTTAAACTTTCCAAAATTATGATTAGAAATTAAAATAAAAATATTTGAGAAATATATACTTAGGGTCGACAATATTTTTTAAATAATTTTTTTCCAATGAAAATATTTGATAATTGTATTTTTAATAAATTCAATTATTTATATTCGGGATTTTGATATTTGGCGAATTTTCTAGTTCAGATATTTCGTACTTTGGCAATTTTCTATCGGGAAGTTTCAAATTCGGTAGTATTATAAACTGTCGAGAATTTTATGTTACTGGAATTTCCCAATTCGTTTTTTTTCGACTTCTTTTGGAATTTTCTTGTTCGGGATGTTCAAAATCGGGAATCATATTATTCGAAAAGTTCATTATTCAGGAATTCTATTATGTGGGAATTTTCCGATTCGGGAATTTTACAGTGTCGGTAATTTTATTTTTTGGGATTTTTCAGTCGTCCAATCAAAAATTGTACGTGAATTAAATTTGTGATTCGAAATACAAAATTTTAATGCAAAAATTGTTAATAATCATTAACAAAAGAAGAAAAGATTACAATAAATAACATGATATTACTTTTTTTTTAATATTGATGAGAAATACAAAAATTTTATTACTCAATATTTAAAATAAACGCGCGAACGGTAACCAATGACGTGCATTGCGTGTCGCATGCGCAGTGGTACTAACAGACTGAGCCTTTTCCAACTGCGCAGGGGTCACTTAGGGAAAGAGTAACGAAGAGATCATCTCTTTTCTCCCTTCCTCCACCATTGCCTGACGGCTGCGCAGTTGAAAAGGTCGTGGTCTGTTAGCACTACTGCGCAAGCGCAATAGTGCAGAGGGCCATCGTTGAAAGCACTGCAGCACTGGCCTCTGCAAGATCTAATTTTTGAAGCTTAGGCCCACAAATTTTATTTCAATTACAATTAAAAAGAAGAATTGATGCCTTATTTTTTCATTTGACGTAAATATCCATATCACATTTTCATATGCATTATTTGTTAATTTAATAAGATAATTCATCAGAAATTCAATTATTACCAATAAAATTTTATTTACCTAACGCAGATTTTTGATAGCAATAGACACATCTGAGGATGGAGAAAGATGATTAGATTCCTCAGCATACCTTATGCATTGGAGAAGTAACCTTTAAACATATGTACGAAGAAATGAGAGTTTTGTATGAGACAAAAAAAAAAATTATTAATGTTTAATTTTCCAATTTTAGTTGTATTTGTTACAAAAATTGAACAAACTAGAATGACTTTTCGGTAACAAAACTTCTTCAACTCCAAAAAGTATTTAATTTTTTAAAATATTTTTTCATTTATTTCCAAATGAATGATTTTATTATTTTTTAAATGAAAATCTATCAAATTTGTAGGTTCATGTAATTTTGATTGTTATATTACATCTTTAAGAAGATAAAGGAGTATGCGCAATTTCTCACGGAGCGCACGTATGCTGTTCTAGTACTAGAAAAATTTTGCTGATGGCCACATGCCAAAACTCAGGAAGATAATAATATTTCATTATATTGATTTACTTGATCAAGTTTCAATCCGTTTTCCGAATATTAGAGTTGTAGGGGATATAGCGATTTTGATGAAACTTGGTGATGCTTTAGTTTTGGGTGAGTGAAGCTCATGGTTGAAATAGTTTTCGAAAAATTAAAAAAAAAGAAAAAAAAAAAAAAGTTACCAGATTTTGAATTTCGGTTGCTTGGCCTCACTATGTACGCGAAACGAGCTAAACAGTGAGGCTATTAAAAAAAAGTTCAAAATAACTTTCAGAACGCAGTTTTTGATTGATTTTAGAACTTGTCTTTTTTTCAGAACATTTTTTAATTAAATTCAGAATTTATATGTACATGCGATTTTTCAATTGTTATTATTACATTCTCATTGTAATGAGAAGGTATTGGTTTTATGTAAAATTTGACTTGGTCGGTTTTCATCAAATCTCCACGTTTTGAGACCCCCTGAGTCAGAAAAAACGATTTTCACGAAGGTGTCTGTCTGTCTGTCTGTAGTCTGTAGTCTGTAGTCTGCAGTCTGTCTGTAGTCTGTAGGCACGATAACTTTCGAAAAAATAATCAGATTGGATCGTCCTTTGGCACACTTTTTTGGGGCCTGAAAAGAAAGAACAAGTTCGTTAACCAGCTAATTTGGATCAAAATTCAAAAAGTTAGAGCATTTTGAAAATTTTTGAGACCATTTTTTTTAAGATTCAAAAATTCTATATAGGGCTATTTATAGTACTCAAAAACTCGAACAATTTATCTCAATGACTTTTTCGAATAAAAAAAAATTACCAGAGTTATAGCATTTTCAAAATTCCATAAAACAAACGAAAATGAACATTTTAACCCGAAAAAACGCACGATATGAAAAAAAGTCACGAGAAGAAAAACGCTTTTCTTTGAACACCCTACAATATTTTCATAACAACTTTTTGAATTTTCCGAAAAATCAAAAATTTAAATTTTGATCGCACAAAAAAGAATTAAAAAATCAAAAATTCCATTTTGCTGTCAAACTATGAGAGATACGATGAAAGACGAATCAACCAAAATGGTGCACCTGAAAAAGATCTACAAATTTGTTGCTATTCAGTTTTTGATATGACGAGTAGTTTTTGTTTTATTCGTAAAAATGTGTATTGAAAATAGAAAAATTAAATTTTGAGACGAATAACACAAGCTACGAAAAAAATGAGAAAAATCACATTTTTTATCCAAAAAAGGGCTACAAATTTGTTATGAATCATGTTTCGATAGGATGCGTAGTTTTTGTTTTATTCGTGAAAATAACATTGACAGTACAAAAATCGAATTTTTGGAAAAACAATGCAAGGTACGAAAACAGATGAATGAACAAAAATTGTAAATTCAAAAAAGATTCCCAAACTTGTAATAAATTTTTGTCGTGAAAATATATTCAAAATGAAAAAAATTGACTTTTTTGGAAAACGGCACAAGCTAAAATAACATTTTAACTAATGAAATTTGTCGCCTAAATTATATCATTATTCTTCATTTGAAATCAAACACAAATTTAGTAATTTGCATATGACGAACATATAACACAATGCACAAAGTGCGCGATCAGTGTATTTCGGAGCGCGAAGTGCGACGACCAAATCGCGCGCCGTAAGTGCACTCAAACTTTTTTGTTTCTATCATACGGTGCACAGAACCGAGCGTGGAACGCAAGGTTCAAATGATTTTCAAATCAAAAATCGAGAGCGAAGCGCGAGTGTCTGGATGAGAATGTGTTCCTTAAGGTCGATAGAACCTTAAGTAAATAAAGTTCATTTTCAGTCGAAAATAAAAACAAATTTAACAATCACTTCATATGTAGAGGTTTTAATAATTTTATAATGTTTACAAATAAACTTTTTCTTTTCATCGAAATCGAACACGAAGTTCAAAAATCTAGAGGAACCGAGCGTAAAGCGTGATGTAAATACTTCCGAGCGCGTAGCGCGAGGTGAATACATAATCAAGCGCGAAGCGCGAGATAAATATATGATCGAGTGCGAAGCGCGAGATTCTACAGTCGCGCGCCCTAGGCGCGCTCAAACTTTCGAGCGAAGCGAGCCGCGCGCGAAGCGAGCCGCGCGCGAAGCGCGCAATGAGAATGTGCCCGCGAAGCGGGCAGATTTTTTTAAATTGCATGGTCATGCAAATGGTGCACAAATGTTGTATCTTTCTTTTTACTTATATCTTTCTGTAGACATCTTTTCCACGCTTATTATCTCTTCCGTCTTATACGCTGGAGTGTGTGTGAGCGAAAAATGTTTGAGACGTAATGTTATTGGTTATGAAGAAATAAATTATTAGTTTTCATTTTAATTATTGTTAATTGATGTTACTAGTAATGCTTAGTGATACAAATTTGCCATTTCATATTATTTGTTAAGTTTATAAACAAACAACCAGACATCACTGGTTTACAAGACCTACACTACTACATAATAACTACCTACAATCTTTACGCTTCGAATCTAGACGACTTCCGTTTCCTTTTTCTGCCACATTCACTTCTCTTCTATCTCATCCTCCTTTTGCTATTTTTCCACATCCATCCCTTCATTCTTTCTCATTCGCCCCTTTAGCCCCCTCCAACTCCTTCGTCCAATTCTCACCCATTCCATCCTCCCCTAGAATCTTTACCACATTCTCTTGCCAGATTCTTTTATCTTTCATTCTTCCCCTACATCCATCCCATACATGCTCCCATGTTTCGTCCTCCCACTCACATATTCTACACTTTCTGTTTTGTTTCTTTTCCCAATGCATCCCCTTCCTCACCTAGTTTTCCATTCTAAATCTTGCTATTCTGGTCCATCTTCTCTTTACCCATCTCTATTCTAAATACTTTGGTGCTCCTTCATTTTTTATCATCTTATACGATTTATTATATTCTGATTCCTTAATCATTCCCCATCTCTCTCTCAGTTATCATTCTATGTCCCTTCCCTGCAATTCTTCATATCTCACGTCAATCCTTACCGCTCTACCGCCCTCTCTCTCCTTTCTTCTACCTCCTTCAAACAATTTTTGGCTGACACCCATCCCTTTTCCTCCCTCAACTTCGTCTTAAATCACTATGCCCTCTTACCCGCTCTAGTACTTAATTTATACTTACAGGGCGTAATTGCTGGAAATGTTGTAGAAGTTCTTTGGTAAGATCTGAAGATGGTTCTCTGTTCTCGGTTGATTTTCAGGAAGCGAAAAATTCTCCAGGAAGTCGCAAGGTTTGTCCAAACACGTGGTCTGTAGGTGTCGCTTGCAAGTTCAATCGCCAGACTAATTGAATTCTCAGCATGACAAAAAGCAAGACTTCAGTCCATCTCTCCATGTCATGGCAACGAATGGCTCCTGTAATGTCTTTCCACGAGTCCGTTTGCTTATGGATGGTAAGCCGTGGTCCTGAAGTGTTTGCTTCTGAGAATGTTGTTGAAAACTTGGAACTGCGCTTTGAACTGTCGTTCCTAATCGGTTTTAATTCTGAAAATTGTTCCAAACCAAGAGATCCACCCAGAAACTTGGTAGAGGACCAACGATGTCGATGTGGACATGCTCGAATATGGAAGATAGTGGCATAAATGACCCAATTGGTGATGGAACGTGGCGTGAAATCTTTGCACATTGACGTTCCATACAAGCACGTGCCTATTTTCTACAATCCACATTAATGAACGGCCACACGTAACGTTGAGTTACGAGCTTGACCGTTGCCCCTACATTGTCCTTAGCGGATGTGTGCTGTATATCCGTGGTGCACCGGCCGATGAAATCCAGACCCCTAAACTACCGGGGAGATAATTTATCAGCTTTCTGACGGAAAGCGTAGGTGAGGTGCTTGTGATCGGTAGAAACTGTGAAAGTTCTACCTTCAATAATTTGCCTGAAATATTTGACGGCCTGGTAAATCGCCGGAAGATCTCTATCATAAGTACCGTGATTCATCTCAGTTGAGCTAAACTTATGGAGAAGAATCCCTAAGGCTGGCATTTGTTTTTGATTTGCTGTTAAATGCCGCACCCACTGTGAAATCCGATACGTCTGTGAAAATAACAAGTCGTGCCTCTGGGCTCGGATAGGTCAAGAAAACTGCTGAGGCTATACTTTCTTTACATTTTTCAAAGGCTTCGACTGCTGAATCTATCCAATTAAAAAAGGTCTTTACTTCAACGCTTCATTGTAGGAGCTTATTCAAGGGAGCTTGCAGGGTCGCCGCGTTAGTCCTATAACGTCGATTGAAGTTAATTGTACCTAGAAAACGACGGAGTCCTTTTTGCTATCTTCAGACGATCGCAATTCCTGATGTCCTCGACACTTTCAGGACATGTGCGGATACCTTTTGCTGAAACAAGGGAACCTAGAAAATTTACATCGCAATCTCCAAAGCAGCATTTCGCTGGGTTCATAACTACTCCATAGGCCTTAGGACGGTAAAGAAGTTGTCTGATATGATCCAATTGTTCCTCTTCATTTTTGGAAGCTACGAGTATGTCGTCAATGTTGCAATAAGCGAAATCCAAACCCTGAAGTATCTCGTCCATGAAGTGTTGGCACGTTTGAGCCGCATTTCAAAGGCGGAATGACATCATGGAAATTCGAACAGGCCAAAAGTTGTTATGATGACAGTATTCGAAATATCATCTTCTGCGACGGGTATCTGATTGAATGCGTAAACCAGGTTCGCTTTAGAGAAAATTTACTTGGCTTTTGAAGAAACTGCGAAATCCTCTATTTGCGGAACCGGATACTTGTCTGGTACAGTCCTGGCATTGAGACATCGATAATCGCCGCAAGGTCGCCATTCATCTGCACCAGGTTTCGAAACCATGTGAAGGGGAAGAGCCCAACTACTTTTTAAGGGGCGTGCGACTTGTAGCTGCATCATCGCGTCCAATTCCTTTTTTACATACTGAAGTGGGCCCGGAGCTCACTTACGAGCTTAATTGGTTACCGGCGGTCCTATCATAGTTTTTATGTGGTGTTTGGTTTGATGCTTCCCCAGGTGAAAAAGTTATACATTATTTATATATAGTCGACAAAACACTGATATTTTGCTTTTGTTTTGTACAGAAAAATGTATTAAACCAATAAAAAATATTGTCTTGTCCACTATATATAAACCATATATAACATTTTTCACCTGTGTCGTTATTAAAGGAGTTTCGAAAGGCGAAGTTATCTCCGGGTACTGCATGAGAAGCTGATGAAATGGGTTCGCCCGGACACAACGTGGATTCCTAGTACACTGTAATTACATTCCGCTACGCATCCTGGAACAGAGAGTTCAGTCACGCCACTACTGAGACAGTGATTTTGCATATCCACGAGTTGACCGTAATGTGGAAGGAAATTTGCGCCGATGATTGATTTTGAAACGTTCACAACGATGAAACTCCATGTAAAACCGCGGCAATGTCTGAGTCGCAGGTTGAAGTTTACTGGATCTTACGTCGCGACTGTTGATTCGTTTACCGTGAAGAGTTTATGAGGCGTTTTCTAACGCTACCCAGAGAGTTGCGATCAAAGAAAAACACATACATGGTGTCCACGCAGGGGCTTACCAAAAAGTATGTAACCTGCCATACACGGTCATAAGAATAGCATTGGCGTGTAAGATACGTTGTATTTTTTTCAGTAAGCCCCAGCGTGGACACCCTATATATCTGCACCTATATCGATGAGGAATTGCACTTTAGAACCTGCATCGGTTATGAAGAGGAAGCGAGATTTCGAGAAAAGTTCGCTAGCCGCCATTAGCGATGCCTTGGCTGGTTTCCCGAGTGCATGCAAGGCGTCCTGCACGTGTCCAGCACTGCCCATTATCACGCGTGGCTTCGGTTATTCTCACGCGACTGATTTCATCCACGCAATCGTGAACACTGACTGTTGTTTCGTGGTTGATCGCGATTTCTTGGCACAAAGAGGCAGTAATGGCAGAAGTTACTGTAACCAGTAACTTTCCGTCCTCCTTTCCATCCTCCACAAGACACTGGAGAGGAGAAGGTACGTGACCTACATTATTTCTGTGAAAAGTAACATTGGTGCCTTTCCGCCCCCCATAAGACATTGGAAACAGGTAGGTATATGACCTACATTATTTCTGTGAATAATCACAGAAGTGCCTTTCCGTCACCACGTGACGTTAGAAAAAGGTAGGGGTCTGACCAACATTATTTCAGTGACCAGTCACAGGGATGTCTTCCCACCGCCACAAGACATTGAAAAGGGGAATGTATTTGACCTACATTATTTCTGTGACCAATCACAGGGTACTTTTCCGCCCCCTATTAGACGTTAGAAGGAGACAGGGTTTGATTGGAATTATTTTTCGTCATACCTCAATCGAAAATTCGACTTTCGATGCCTGTGGAGCGGGTCGAAAATCGAATTTTCAACCCTAGGGAAGAAAGTGACAGATAAATGCAAATGGCGTCGCCATTTGCATGACTCGGGCCGAGGCAACGCTTTCACTCGTGTGATATCAGCCCTCGCTTCGCTCGGGCAGCTAACTTCACACTCGTGAAATCGTTGCCTTTCGACCCTCGTCACGCAATATACTATTGCTGAACAGTCACAGGGGTTCCCTTCCGCTTCCTATAAAATTCTTCAAATTAAGAATGAAGTCAGTCATTTCAACATAACGAAATCGATTACTCCAAAATTATTTTAGATATCGATGTAACCAGTTTAGGATTTGTTTTTCCAGAACAAAAATCTTATTAGGAACCGCGTAAAAAGCTTTATCGTTACGGATATGGTAATAGGGAGATTTTGCGTAGCGTATCGTAGGATACGGTAAACGCTAAACGATACGCTAACGAACGTCGGATAGCGGAAAACGTTAACACTAAACTCGTAGAGCATGCGCACAAACGTCATCACGTGACTTTAGCGTTTACCGTATGCTACAGAACGAAATGCAAAATCTCCCTATCTCTTACAAAATACGGTAGCAATTTTCTTAATTTTTGGGTATATAGTCATTCCGAATTTTTGGACGGAGCGACACTTCGTTATTATGTACGTGCAATTAGTGAATGAACCCTTTGTCATGCCTAAATAATGCTTTTTGAACAATCGTCAAAGATTTGTTACCGATATTGACAACAATTTTTTCAGCGGCACCGATAGTATATTTGCATCGTTTATTTTAATTGTCTTAAAAAATGAAGATAATAGCTATTAAATATGAAAAATAAGTTAAGAAAAAAAATTCCATGTATCATTCGATTTTGTTTAAAATGTGCTGATCTTGTAATCACTCCAATGAAGCTAAATTGTACGAAATATCATATCAAGCGAATAAAGTCAAATATTTACAATCTGATTAGAATTCAGGGACACTCAACCGCTGAGAAATAATTTGGTCCTGAATAGGAAGAATCACTTATTATTTGAGAGAACGAAGTTGCCTCCCTCGTATCATAATCGAAAAGTGAAATGCTCCATCGATTTTCAGTAATTTTATTACACCTTTTGTGCGTTTCATTTATAAATGCTGAACCTTTAGTAACATTTTCTCAAGGCACATTGAATGGTACAATCCGCGAATCCAGAACAGGGAGAAGATATGCTGCTTTCCTCGGTATACCCTACGGTCAAGCACCAATTGAAAATTTAAGGTATGAATTTAAATTATGTTTTCATTATCTCTTAATGTTTGCATATAATTTTCTGATTTATATTCTATTTTAAAACATAAAAGTCTCGAACTTTTCTATAAACTAAAATCGGAAATCATGGGTGTATTCACTATGGATATATATTTATTTGGGCTAATTTGATGAGCACTTTTTTTCATAGGCATCATATAAGATTGCTTCATAAAAAAATCAGGGTTTTCACCAACAAAATAAAAAAGGAACACTTTTAATATTTTTCACGCAAATTTTTTTGTCTTACCAAACATGTTATTTTCAGAGAGTTAAAGAGACCATCAGAAGGTCAATTAGTTTTCTGTTATAATAAACAACTTTTTTGATGTGATGGAAAAATTTCACTTTTGGATTCGGATTCAGCGACAAAAAATCTACGAGGAACACATGTCCTGAGTCCGGTTACTCTAAAACTTTTTTGTTTGATGGTCCTGTGTTATCATTCTCTACAAAATGATAAATTTATTTTTTGGGGATTTCGTAGCAAAGCCTAGTCGATAAATTGGGAGTCAGTCCGTTTGCACGCCTAGCTTCAAAAATATTACACAATAATATAATTGTAAATGAATTAAGAAAATAATAATTAACTTATCCGTATTTTGACCTATATTCACTTATGACAGTGATTTTTATTGAAATAAGCACATCACATTTGACACAAAGAAATATGGGTCTAAATACGAATACGGACAAGTAAATAATTTTCTTAATTCAGTTTCACTTAAGTCGCTGGATGTAAAAACGGAACATAAAAGGTTTGCGACTAAAAATGGAACATAATTTTTTCGGAGTAAAAACGGGACAATAAATCTTCGGAGTAAAAATGGAACAAAATTTCTTCAGACAGTAAAAATGCAACAAACTGATTCTTTTAGCAAAAACGGAATAAACGAGCGCACGGCTGTTAAGTTGAGATACAGGCTCGAATCGTGCCCAGCGATGGATCATCATTTGTGACCGTCCGCGAAGAAAAGGACCTAATGCGGAAAAAATCATTTTCATTTTCTTACGCCAATCGCTACTTTCTGAGTTAATCTTTCATTTTCAATAATCTGAAATATTTTAGATTAATTACTTTTCTTGTTATAAAGCTATAAACATAGGTATGATAGTCCGCGAGTTGGGTATGATTCCGTATGCACTTAGGAGGCAAAAGGTAAAAACCATGTAATCCCATGTATTTTGACTCGCTGAATCCAATGGTATCGGTTATTTTTACGAGAAGTGGATGGGTTTTGTTCAAAACTTAATTGTTTGAACAATTATGAAAAAATGCTTTTTGTCAACAGGACAAATTTTTTTTAGGTAATTTGGACCATTTTAAGACGAAAAGGTATCTTGTCATTTGTTTGTAAAATGCATATTTAAAAAGTTATGAATTTTTAAAATTGAAAAATTGACGTCTTTTTGTAAATTTGACTGTTAATAATTTTCAATCTAATCAATATTTTTCAAAAGTTAAAAAACCAATTCATTCTTTAAGATTTCCTCTATCTATTAGCGATATGCAATTTTGGAAGCCTTTGTTATCGCAATTTACAAGTAGCACTTCTTACGCGCGGCGCAGTTCTATACATTTCCACGTCAAGCATATTATGTAACATATCAGCAAGTTAACTGTCTAAACCCGAATGCAGAAAAATTGGATCCTTTGCAATATGGATACACTATAGAGAACAATGTATTGTTACAAAAAAAAATATATATATTATTGCCGACGGCAGACGAATTCGTCCCAAGTTGTCGCTGTACCAGTTGTTCTCGTACTGCATCATGTTGTTGTTTAGCGGCTCAAGTAGAATGTATATCGTTTTGATTATGTAAGAAAAGTGATACATGTAAAAACAAATTTAATGTTCCTAAGGAATGGAAATTTTTTTGTCATATTATTTATTTTGAAATTTTTTGTCATATTATACAACATAAGGTATTTATGTTTTTCGATGTATTGTTAATAATTTCATTTTATGTAAATCTTGTCTTTATAAAATTAACAAATGAACAAGTAGTTACGATAAGCCGAGACAAATTGCATTTGTGATGAGCGGGCGAGTTGCGAGCGCCAGGCCTCTATTGCGCACGTACTGCGCCGCGCGTAAAAAGTGCTACTTGTAAATTGCGATAACAAAGGCTTCGAAATTGATAATCCGACATTGCATATCGTTACTAGATAGAGGAAATCTTGAAGAATAAATTGGTTTTTTAACTTTTGAAAAATATTGATTAGACCAAAAATTATTAACAGTCAAATTTACAAAAAAAACGTCAATTTTTCAATTTTAAAAATTCATAACTTTTTAAATATGCATTTTACGAACAAATGACAAGAGACCTTTTCGTCTTAAAATGGCCCAAATTACCTAAAAAAAATTTCCTGTTGGAAAAAAGCATTTTTTTCATAATTGTTTAAACAATTGCGTTTTAAACAAAACCCATCCACTTCTCGTAAAAATAACCGGTACCATTGGATTCAGCGAGTCAAAATACATGGGATTCCATGATTTTTACCTTTTGCCTCTTAAGTGCATACGGAATCATACCCAGCTCGGGGACTATGATGAGCTTTGCATCCCCACTACTCAAATGCTGGCTTCGGGAGTTTGCTGCGATCCTCCGTGCTGTAAAATTCAGCTTCGGCGCATTAGTCTCCTTCTCCGCGGACGGTCACATTTGTGATCGTCCGCTGAAAAAATATATATTTTCTTTTTCGTTTTTTACACCAATCCATAGTTTTTTATTTTCTCTTATATACGAGTAATGGCAAATTGTATTTCTATATCTGACAAATTTTAATTGTTATTAAACTTTAGAGTGAAACCGTCTAATAGAGTTTCTGTGTTGGACCGCCTGTTCAATTGCTCCTGTGGAGTGAAGCTACCGCGCGTTAGGTCTCTTTCTTCGCAGACTATCACATGCTCAGGAGTCCCAAATAAAAAACAATAAGAAAAAAGCCAAACATATTAGTTTATTTACAGAAATAAAACACAAATGGGAGCTGCTATTCTGATCACATTTTTTTATATTCAATCATTACTCTTATGAAAAAATCAACTTTTTACTAAATGAAAATCAAAGTATTGTCCAATAACAAATTACAATTACTACGAGCGAAATATTATAGAATTGTTTCATTCTAAAAAAACATGCATAGCATGGTTCAACAAAGTACACAAATGATGCACAATCTAAACAATTTTCTACAAATAAATGATTGTATAATAAATGTATAATAATATTTTCTTCTAAAAAAGGTTTTCAAAAAGTCGTCTTTGTCATGAATGTATCATGAAACTGCTTTTTGGATCTGAATGAGTAAAATTCCACTATGCTCAGTGACAGACTAGGGTGATCTAAAATTTCGACTTTCGATTTGTTCGGTTTTTCGGAACAATAAAATCGGTAATTTTTTTACTTTTTTTTAACGTTTACCTGTTTCCGCGGGCTCTTAGAATCAACATAGGATTTTAAATGAAAAAAGTCGGTTTTCAAAAAAAAAATTTTATGAAGAAGTTGTCATAAACTTTTTGAGAATTAAAGTAGAGTCACATTTCAAGAAATGTTCAAGAAATAATGTTCACCCAATAGCTTTTGATTTTGACGCCCAATCTTCTTTTATTGTGCCCGAAAAATGCAAAAAAATGCAGAATAGCAATTTTCTATCAATTCATGCGTGGGTGTGGTGAGCCCACACTTGTAGTTATTCACTACAAGAAACTATCCACCTAGAAAGACTACCCGAATCGAGTAGTGTCACGCCTACCCCGAAAGGGAAATGGCTTAACGGTTTACATACATACATGCTGGAGACGATATTTTCTGGAATTTGTTCAACAGAAATAAGGTTTAATCGATGAGTGGATAGTTTTCAAGTACTTTTGAATTAATTTTGAATTTTTCCTCCCCAAAATCGTGAAAAGTTATTTTTTTCTGGAATTGATGTCACAATTAATAAATATTGAAAGTAGGGGAGACCGGGGCTAGTTGGAACAACTACGACTCTAGAATTTTTCGCGTCTTTCTAGTAACTTTTTCAGAATCGTTCTATACTTGCTGTTGAAGTGCATATCCTTGGCTATTGATGTGCATTTTTTGGGCCCATAATATTCATTATATAATTTTTTGCGAGTATATAGCTGAGACCATGTCCTGTGTCCCAACCTAACCGTATACGGGGCAGGTTGGGACAAATAAAACAATGTCAATTTAGAAAATCGGTAGTTGTTTTTGAAAAGGAAAATCGTTTGAACAATTACTATCCCAGACATTTGACTTATTTTCCCAAATTTCCATTTGTGTTCAAGTACGAAAAAAGCTTACCGAGTCACTTTATATCATTTTCAAATTAAACAAAATATTGTTCCTTCTGGTTTATTGATTCCTGTTTTATTATTTCTTCTTGAATTTTTTAAAATAATTTTTAATATACCTTTTCACGAGATTTTCTGCAAATTTTTTATGATTCCATTTGTTATTACTGTTTAGTATTTTCTTAAATCATATTATGCAACACAAAACGTTAACCTTTTTTATGAAATCGATCATATAAAACTTTCAAACAATTCTTTATACTTTACATAAATTGTTTTTTTTTAACTTTATAGTATAAGAAAATTTTATGAGAATTTTTTGTTAGAAAAATCCGGGATTCATAAAGATTTGTTTTGTTTAATAAAATTGCCCTCAAGAATCTTCATTACTTTAATAAATTTTCCATAAATTACAAAAAAAAATTGCAATACATTTTTATAAAAACTAGAATAACTATATAATA
>CAKNXH010000193.1:63883-79436 GCA_932178445.1 Andricus quercusramuli
ATATATATATATATATATATAGGTTGTTTATGACATACTTCAAACCAAAGAAAGGAGATTCGTTGTTAGATCCTTTATTCCATATTTTCAGCTGACAAAGTTTCGAAAACCGATGTTTTCCTTATCAGGACAATTAAAAAATTTCTGTTAAATTTCGAAGCTTCCTCAACATCCTAAGTTTTTCCTATAGGTTTCTAGTTTTCTTCTTCATCACTTCAAAATCTTCATTTTATAGTTAAATTCCTGATGCCATGTTATTAATGTTGTTAAATTGTTTGTTCTTAATGTTTTAAATTTAAGATTGTAAAACTAATAATTTTGTCAATTTTTTTATATAGAAATCGGAAACATAACAAACGTTATGCTCCATTTTTACGAAGAGAAATAAAATTTCTCTCCGTAAAAATTCTGGTCGGGGCCCCACTAGATACAAATATAGATTCGCTATATCTATACGAAGCATGGAATTCTTCACTAGAAACTGATAGCGTCCCCATCAGTTTTTTCTATACTAGATATGCTGATAGGAGCCCCTTCAGAACCCAACTTCAAATAGGGAAAGATGGGGAAATTTCTGCACGGGATGTTAAATATAATTATTAAAACTCGGTTTGTCCCAACTAGCCTCGGTAAATAAAATTAAAAAATAAAATTTTTTAACACAATCTTTTCTTTCTAAACAATTGTTATTTATTTAAACAATTTTCATTTGTTTCACCATTTTTTTCCAGTGAATCATGAAAAGCTATTCTCTTATACGAATAATGACACAATTAACAAAGTTTACTTGTCATATTATTTTGTTTAAAATATTTAGAAATTATTTAGATGAGTAATAATTGTTCCCTTGCGCCTTTTAACAGGAAGAGGGAAAGAAGTCTATTTTTTTGGATCTCTCACACTATGTCGTTCATTATTCAGTATTCCCTTACATGAGGACGTTTAACATCAAATAACAATAATTTTGTTTGAGCAATTGAATTCAATTGTTCTATGTGATGTATAGTCCTTTTTTTAATCACCCTCGTAGATTAATGGAATCTGTGAATTAAAAATAATTTCCATGTAAATATTTCCTGAAGTATATAAATGAAACAGAACAGAGAATAGAAAAGGACTATACTTGTTTTAGAGCAATGAAATTTAATTGTTTAAATAATGTAGAGTATACGTATACGTTCAGATTTGTTTCTTTTTGGAAAATTTTCAATTCCGTATGTTGTTTTTGAGTTATGTTTCTGAATAGTTTTCCTAAACGTTGACCCTGGGAGCTTATCAGGAAATTTTTTCATTTCTTGAAAGAATTTCCCGTCGTTCAATAACTATCTTTCTTAGGGTTTTGGCGCTAGGATTTCTGACAGGGTCATTTTGAGTAAGAAGGGCTAAATCTTCATGTTTCTGCACAGCAACGCTACGATGAGTATCTTTCTCAGGGTTCCCAGTATATTTCTCGCATTGGACACTTCAAACACATCTCCATGCAAAAATTAAGTCATTAATCCTACCATATAATAGTTTTTGCGCTAGGAGTGCTGACAGGGTTATTTTGAGTAAAAATGGCTAAATTTTAATTTATTTCTGAAGCAGCGATATGATGAGCATGTAACTCAGGTTTTTGAGTATTTTTCTTGCATTAGGTATGCAAAACGAATCTCCATGCAAAAAATTAAGTAGGTAGTAACCTAATCGTTTTTGCGCTAGGCGTGGTTACAGATGGACAGCCATTTTATCGACTGCTTAAGGGTTTTCTATGAAACCCTACAAAACTAGACTTTTTCCCACCTTCCCTATGAAAAGGTGCAAGTGAATGATACCTAATTGCTTAAATAATTGTGAATAATCTGAAACAAAAAATATTCTTAAAATTATGTTTGTATTATAGTATATTATATATATATATATATATATATATATATATATATATAATTATATTATATTCCGGAATACCAAATATCCTTTAAAAATATATTACTTTCAACATTCATTAATTGTGAAATTAATTCCGAAAAAATAACCTTTTACGATTTTAAGGTGAAAAAATTGTTTGAACAAATGAAAATTGTTTCAATAATTACCAAATATGTTAAACAAGAAGTACCATCTTGACACGTATCAAATTTCTATCATGTATCCCAAAAGATAATAACTTTTTACAATTTACAGGAGGTAAAAACTAATTAAATCAATTGAAAATTATTTAAAAAATTCAAAATAATTTTAAAAATACTTCACAACTCTTCACTTATCGGTTAAAAATTATTCAGATTGAAAAAAATCAAAAGAATATCGCCATCAGCATGAATTGATAGAAAATTGCTATTTTGCACTTTTTTGCATTTTCCGGGCACCACAAAATGGGATTGGGAGTCAAAACCAAAATTCACAAAAAATTTTGGACAACTTCTTTTTTAATTTTTTCCCGAAAACCAACCTTTCTTTCATTTAAAATCCCATCTTAATTTTAAGACCCCGCGAACACAGGTTAACGTCGAAAAAAAATAATAAAACATTACTAATTTTCTTGTTCCGAAAAACCGAACATATTGAGGGGAAACGATCACCGAAAATCGAAAGTCAACGGTTTAGACCACCTTAGCCTGTCACTGAACATAGTGAAATCTCACTGATTCAGATTAAATGAGCAGTTTCATGTTACATTCATGGCAAAGACGACTTTTTGACAACTCTTATCAGCATAAATTAATATTATACAGTAAAATAAAAATTTTGGAGTATTTTAAAGATAGTTTTAAAGATGATTCCGATAGGGATATATTGGGGCTTTGCCTAGTTTTCCCCATCTCTAATCGGGCTCTAGTGAGGAAGACTAGTCGGGCCCCCATCTATAACGGAACGCTATGGCTATAGGGGCCCTACTAGATTTTCTAGTAGAGTTGTAGTGGGGGTCGCCCGCCTACAACCCCATTTAAGAGCAGGGCCCCTGTGTTTGATTTAAGTTATTGGGATGATTGATGATGGTGTTAATATTAGATTATATTCACTGTTAAATTATTCGTACAAATACAATATATTAAATTATTAATACATTATTAACCTTCTAATTTTTGCATTAGGCGGAAATTTTTACTGCGAAATCGTCTCTGCTCTTACAGCCGCCTTTCCTCTTCCATCGCGGAGAAGAATAATTGTCAAACTCAATACAAAATTACATCAAGAAATAAAAACACAACACTTGAAAGCTCTGGTGGAGCACTGGACAGCTGTTCTTGACATAACCTCTTTAACTTTAACTGGCACAGACGTGCCTAGTTCCGAAGAAAATTTTCAATAATGCCCTAAATCACGTTTTAGGGAAAAAAGCGTTCGCATGCACACAAAAAAACACTATTTCTGCTTACTAAGACCGTCAAACCCCTCCAAATTAATACTTTAGGTAATAAGAATAAGATTTTAGGAATTTTCTGGTCGGGGCCACACTAGATACAGAAAGATTAGTCATACCTATACGAAGCATGGAATTCTTCACGAGAACCTGATAGGGCGTTCATCAGTTTTTTCTAGACTAGATTTTCTGATAGGGGCCCCTTCAGAACCCAACTTCAAATAGGGAAAGATGGGGAAATTTCTGAAGTTGTTTAAACAAGTTTCATTTATTTAAACAATTTTTCCCTCTGTCAATCCTGAAAATGAATTATTTTTTGAATAAATGATACTGATCATGAAGGTCAGGAGTAATATTTTTTAGTTAACATATTTTGAAATTGTTTGAACAAATCCTATTTGTTTCAATTTTTTCTTCACTAAATCGTTAAAATTGGGATTTTTCAGGAATTAATGACACAAATAACGAATGTTGAGGATAATATTTTTTATGAAAAGTTAGTATTTTTGGGGATTAATATTTTTGGTTGAAGACCATTGGGAATTATATCTTTTGGAATCTCTTACACCATGTTTATCGCAAAAATCTCATTTGCAGTTTTTAGGGTAATTTTTGGAAGACTAAGAAAATAAACTGAGGGGGTGTTGACAAGGCCGTAGCCAGAAAAATTTTTCAGGTGGGATATACAGCGGCACACAGGAGAGTATATGTATATTATGTACATGTTTCAAACATTTCGGGGGGGGGGGGGGGTCAAACACGCACCCCCCCCCCCCCCCGGCTACGGCCTTGGGTGTTGAATTTCAAAATTAATGAGCCTTATTGAAAGATTTTTTTTTAATCGAATTTTTCTCGGGAACGGAACCAATTTCAATTATTAGTATGCAACATATGCATGCTGATTATTAGGAGAATAAACGCGTGTGTGCTTGTCGTCTACGCATACAAATTTTGTACATGTCCGTCCATTTAAAGAGAGTCCTTATGGTCGGTCTTAGTTTAAAAATCATTCACAAACGTATATGATAAAAATAAAATGAAAAACAGAAATCGTGTAATAAGAAATGTATGGTTTAGGGAGTCCAGCAGTACGTTTTCTTATACGAATTTTGGCGAAATAAACATTACTGTATCTTCAGATTTTCAGTCAGCTCGCTTTTACGATACGGTGTTACTTCATTGCTAGAAGTTTGTCCAAATTGAATAAATCTCTTTTACTTTTTCTTATGTTTAATTTCCAAAACCACGGTCAGATATAACCATTTATTTGTGGAAAATTGTTTAAATTGTGCATCATTTGTGTACTTTGCTCAACTATTCTATGCATATTTCTTTAGAATGAAACAATTCTACAATATATTGCCCATGTAATCGTAATTTATAATTCGAAAAAAATTCCATTGTCAATTCGTAAAATTTCGATTTTTTCCATAAAAACAAAAGACTAAATTTTAAAAAATGTCACCAGAATAGCAGCTATCATTCATGTTTTATGTCTGTAAATTTTTTGTTATTGTTTTTTATTTGGGACTCTTGAACATGTGATCGTCCGCAAGAAAGGGACCAAATGCGCGGCAGTTTCATTCTACAGGAGGTCCAACACAGAAACTCTATCAAAGGGCCTCACTTTTCAAATTTGTCAGATATAGGAATAAAATTTGTCATTATATGAGAGAAAATAAAAAACTATGGATGGCTTGGTGTAAAAAATGAAAAAAAAAACATTTTTTCCGCGGACGATCACACATGATGATTCATTGCTAGGCACGATTCGAGCCTGTCCCCACCTAACATCCGTATGTGCATCCCCACCCACCAGCCGTGCGCTCGTTTGTTCCGTTTTTATACGGAGAATTAGTTTGTTGCATTTTTACTCTGAAGAAATGTTGTTCCGTTTTTACTCGGAAAATTTATTTGTTCTCTTTCTACTCCGAGAAATTTATGTTCTATATTTACTCGCAAACTTTTTATGTTCTGTTTTTACTTTCAGCCGCTCATTTTATCTAGGTCTGCCTATTACGGCAGGCGCATAAACGGAGCGGTTACTTTATTTGCATCCTTTTTCATATTTATTCACAATTTCACAGATAACTCAACACTCTTTTTTATCTTTTTACACATTTATTTATGTATTTGTAGTTATTTATGTGATAAATAATTAAGAATGAAAAGTTCGGTGCGGCAATCCGACGTAGAATATTGTCCTTCGGGTTGCCGCAGACAGCTTTTAATTTCTACTTTTTTAACACATGAAATGACAAGTAAATAAATATAAATGTTAGAGTGTTAATTTATACATGTATGTGAAATTGTGAATATATGTGAAAAAGGATGACAATATGCCTTAGCGGACCAAATGAATAAAAAGGTCACTATGTGGTCACTTTACTGTCACGCCATTGCGTAACCGTTCCGTTTACGACATTAGTTAGAGATACTCACATCATTTTTTTCATAAAGATGTATTTCACGTGTCTAATGCAAGGAAAAATAACGCGAATCCAGATGAAAAGACCCATCGAGACCTTGCTATACAAAAACATGAAAATGCAGGCCTTTCGAGCCAGATTTGCTCGAGACTGACACAAATTTGGCTGAAAACCAACACACGGGATCGGAGTCTTTAGAGCAATTGCGAGTCGCCGCAGAAAAGGGAGACGCGATTATAGCCAGAAGTTATAGAAAGTATACTTGTAAAAGAGCGCCAGAGACTTCTGTTCGTGCGTTTGATCGTTTTTTCTTTTTTTTTTGGGGGGGGGGGGGGGAGGAGTTCGCTATTACAACTAAAATGTGTTTTTCTAGAATACGAAATGCTTTACCGCATGTGAATTAAAAAAAGTGAATGCGTTTTCGTTTGTTTTTTTCTTTTTCGACCATACTTCACTGTCCGCCAGGAAAGACTGACTCTACATTCACCTCAATATCATAAATTAAGTAACCTAGTGAATTCAAGGCTATTCTGAAAGTAAATCAAATTAAATTGTAAGGTCTTCTTTTTACTGTGAATCTATTCATTTTGTTAAATATTTAAAATTGGTAAATTTCTGTAAATTCATGAAAGGGTCGTCAATAGGTCAAATCGATGCATTTCTAAAAAGCATACAAATCTATTATGAAATCTACGTACATCCGTAGAAATTATAGAAAAAGTACCAATTACCATCCTTTAAAACTGAAACTTTTGCCACGCACAATCAAAAATGTTGCTAAAACACTTTGTGTCCAAACTTTTGTGCACTCCCAATTACAAATTGCCCTCTATGGAGAAGAAATTTTTTTAGAAACAAGTATTTCTTTTCATCAGTTCATAAAAACTTTTCAAAACGAGCCCACCCTAACATGAAAATATAGTAATTGGTGTTAATTTATGAAAATTCAAAACTTGACGGATTCAACATAAAATGAAAATTAACACGAAAATTTTGTTTAAAAGAGATTTTTGCATTGTATACGAAACGCCACAACGCATACGATATTTTTTATAACAAATAAATTATTTCAGACATTTTTCTAATTAGATTTCGTATAATGAAGCATGAAATTAATGTTAACCTAATTTATGGTAATTTTAGAGGTGATTCATGGTAACTTACCATAAATTACCCAGAATTAATTTTTTCTTAATTTCCATACATTTCCGGAAATTTATGAAAATTTTTCGTAAATTATGGTAATTTTACAGGTAAATATCGTAACTTACCATTAATTACCCAAAATTCAGTTTTAAAAATTTCCAAAAATTTCCGGAGATTTATAACAAAATTTCGGTCATTTATGGTAATTTTACAGGTAAATATGGTAACTTACCATACATCACCCAAAATTCATATTTAAAAATGTCCATATATTTCAGGAAATTTATGAAAAATTTGGGTCATTTATGGTAATTTCACAGGTAAATATGGTAACTTACCCAAAATTCATGTTTTTTAATTTTCAATAATTTCCGGAAATTTGTGAAAAATATCGGTCATCTATGGTAATTTTACAGGTAAATATGTATGGTAACTTACCATGGATTACCCAAAATTCATTTTTACAAATTTCCATGAACTTCCGGAAATTTATTAAAAGTTCCTGTCATTTATGGTAATTTTACAGATATATATATATATATATATGGTAACTTTCCATAAACAACCGCAAAATTCTGTTATCTGCAACCAAAATTTCCTTACAGTTTTTACGGTGAGGGGGCTGGTATTCATAAAATGCGAGCTCATAGATGCGTAACTTTCATTATTCCTCATTGACGTCACTTTTCAGTCCCTAGGGCAGGCCTACGTGGACGTGGTGGTGGAACTCGAACATGTGGTGAATGAGCAGTTTTCCCCTATTCGGGCAGGCCTGCCCTAGGGAGTAAAAAGTAGAGCTTTAGCAAACATAAAAACTCATAGAATTTGGTAGAGTCAACATTAGAGTCGTCTCAATCATTTGAAAACTTTTTCAATTGTGATTCATAAACAACTTTTTACAACAGTTTTCAGGAAATTGAGCATGGTATTGCATGTCAGAACCAGAAATCGCAAATAATTTACATAAAAGCTATATGATCATGAAATTTGGATGAAGTGTAGCTCGGATTGATATCTAGGCCTGATAGGATTTTTAGCTAGATCGACCATTTACAAATAGTTTTTTCTTGCGTTTAGAGATTTAGAAAGAAACATTTTAACGAGCTTATATGAGAAAATTTTTTTGATTTATTGAATTCAAATTTATTCAGAGAAAAAGTATCTCTGTCCTTTCACTCCACTGGGATTCGAACACCAGATCACACGTTGCTAAATTAGCGTATATCAGAAAAACAGAATCTATCTCTGATCTCTCTGTAGCTCAATTGGTTAGAGCACCTGACCGGAAATCAGTTGATCTGGTGTTTGAATCCCAGTGGAGTGAAAGGAGAGAGATCCTTTTTTTCTGAATAAATTTGAATTTGATAAATTTGAATTTATATCTCCATCTAGTCTGTGATGACGGAATAATTTTTCTGTATTAGAGGATTTAACTTTGATCGATATTGTAGATTTCCATTATTCACAGTATGTGTGATTGGATTTCTCAACGGATCGATAATTACCATCACCGATGATAATACAGATTTCTATTTAAACTTTTTTGATATTCAGAATACAACAATATGATATCTATCGTATTTGTTCGCGTCTCTGAAACGCATCGATCGACCTATTGTTGAAACTTTTTGGGCACACCAGTTCCGATTTATGAAGTTTCAAAAAATGGCTTATTCTGTTTATATGAGAAAAACTTGTTTGATATTCGAAATACGGCAATATTATATTTAGTCTATTTGTTCGCGTCCTTGAGACGCATTGATTGACCCATTGATAAACCTTTTATGACTCACCATTACCTATTTGCGAATTTAAAAATAATGGTTTATTCTGTTTATATAAGATATTTTTTGATATTCAAAATACGTCATATACCACATGTAAGGTATTTGTTCGCGTCCTTGAGGAGCATCGATTGACCTATTGATGAACTTTTAATAACCCATCAGTACTGATTGATGAACTTTCAAAAAAATGGATTATTCTGTTTATATGAGAAAAACTTTGTTCATATTAGGAGTATTACAGTACTGTCTCTGAAGTGTTTGTTGGCATTTTCGAGACACATCGAAATGACCTATTTATGAACCTCTATGACCTCTTATGATCTAGCAGTACCGTTTTATAAATTTGAAAAATATATTGCTCATCTTGTTGATATAAGGAAAACTTTTTTAGTATTAAGAATACAACTATCATGTATATCATATATTTGTTCGCGTCTTCGAGACGCGTGGAGTGATCTATTCGCGAACTTTCGAAGCCAATTTATTATTGATCAATTAACAGCGCTACTCAGAAAGTTTTAAGAAAAGTTACGTTGTTTCAATCAGGTTTTAATTTGAAATATAAAACTACCGTAGGTTAAAAAGTTGTTCATTGTAACAGAACACATCAATTGACATTTTGATGGGCCCTCTGATTTTCTAAAAATAAAATTTTCGTGAAGACAGAAACATAAGCTTCAAAACATTGAAAGTATACATTTTGTTCTAATGTTAGGGAAAAACTCCCTCTATGAGGAAGCCAATTTATTTGATACTTATGCGGAAGAAAAATGCTCATAAAATGAGCACAAATAGATATACCCATAGTGAATACGTTCATAGTACTTCGCAGCCGTATTTTAAATTTGGAGATTGTCTTCATTTTTTTTTATAATACAAAACATATTTTTATGACTAAAACAATTCTTAGAGCATTTTAATAATGTTTGCCAACATTTTTGTCCCAGAAAAACAGAAAATATATGAAACGTTAAGGGATATACAAATATTATAAGAAAAAAAAATCACATATATATATATATATATATATATATATATATCTTTTTTTTAATGTAGGTTCAAAAATCCTGTTCCTGCGGACAAGTGGGATGGAATACGACAAGCCGATACGTATGGAAACGCTTGCCCTCAATTCGAAAGAAGTGGTAAATTAATTGGAAATGAAGATTGCTTGTTTGTTAATGTTTATACACCACTTCTCAAATTCAACTCTTTATCGGTAAAAATTAACTTTTTCAAAAAAGCTGTATCAAGAGTTTGAACGTATTGGTTTTCATTCTCGAATTTTTCAGACTGACAAAGAAACAAATAAGTCTTTACTGCCAGTCATGGTTTCAATACATGGTGGTGGATTTTCACGCGGAAGTAATCAATGCTGTCGAGAAAATTATCTTTTGGACAAGGATATTATTCTTGTCCTCATGAACTATGGAGTAGATATCTTTGGCTTTTTAAGTACAGGAGATGCATCGGCCCCAGGAAATTTTGGATTGAAGGATCAAGTTCTTGCACTCAAGTGGGTTCAAGAAAATATTGAAGCTTTTGGAGGTAATCCGAATAAAGTCACTTTATTTGGACAAAGTGCTGGGGGCATGAGTACTGGGCTCCATGCAATTTCCAAAGCAAGTAATGGTATGTAAGCTCATAAAATTGCAACAATATTGAACCTGTCATTTCAATTAAATAATTTAATCAAATTCCATAGGTCTTTTTCACCAATATATCATACAAAGTGGCAGTCCTTTAAACGATTGGTCGTACAAAAAGAGGAGCAACGTTATTGAACATGCAAAGAAACTTGCACCACTTGTTTCGTGTGCTTTCAACACTTCTGAAAGCTTTATTGCTTGCCTTAGAACCAAAAGTGTAGATAGCTTAATGAATACGAAAAGCATATTTGGTGAATTTGGAACGTTTACAAATATATTTTGGACGCCGACAGACGAGCCTGATATTGAAGGTGCATTTTTAACTGATAGTCCGAGAAACCTTATTAATCAGAATCAAATGAAAGATTTGCCTTTCATGAGTGGGTGCGTCACTGACGAAGGATTGTTGAGCACCTTGAGTGAGTAATGAAGAAATTTCTTTAATTACATAGTCATACATCTAAAATATATTTATTTTGAGAAATGTAGACACACATGTATTAATATAAGATGTTATTTTTAGAGCTGTATGATAACTCAACAGCGTACTCTTTCGCCGTATCCAAACTGGATCAATTAATTCCTTTCGTTGCTGGTAGTGCCCTTCTTGATTCAAAAAATGAAGAAGAGTTTAGTGAAGTTGCAAAAAAATTCTATTTCAATTACACGATTGATGTTTCGCATAAAGACAAAGTATGAATGTAGTTAATTTTCTCCTGATGTGTATATCTCATAATATTCGCCTATACTTAGTATTATACTTTTGTTACAGTTCATTGAAAATATAACAAACTACTTAAGTGACGCGCAATTCTTGTATCCAGAACTGAGACTGGTGGAAAAAGTAGCATCAAAATTGAAAAATTCTATCTATTTTTATTCGTTCGGATATGGAGGCACAGTTAGGCACGAAAAAAATTTGGGTGTTGGCCACGGTGCTGAATCCAAGTATATTTTTCAAGAACGTAACTTGACCATTACAGAAAAATCAGTTAGCGAACTAATGATAGACCTCTGGACATCATTTGCTGCAAATGGGTGAGCATTTTTTAATGTATTTTTTTCCACTTCATTATTTTACAACTTTTGGATTTATCAGTTAATTTATTGTTGAATCTCATGCATTAAATTTAAATTCATTTCTATACAATTTTAGAAAACCTATATCAAAGCAGTTGAAGAGTGATGACTTTTGGATGCCATATAATCCTGAAAATACTGTTTATCTTCAGATTGGTAATATTTACAATAATTCTGATTATAGTGTGTCTCTTTTGAACACTTATTTTACGAAGAGAATGAACTTCTGGAGAGAAAATGCTCCAATATAACTGCGTTCCTATGGACCGACGGCAGTAGCTACACAGTGATTCTCGACTCGTCGAGTCCCAGACGTTAGGCACAACCGAACACGGATAGAGCTCAGATATGTTATCTTTCGTGATTTTAGCTCATTTAAGTCTTTCGCTGCATTTAACTACTGTCGATCGGAATATTTGACACCAAGGATGGGTGAGGACACTCGCTGATAACGAATATATTAATATCCAAACTCAACTGTCGGTAATCGACTCCACTCAGGAAAGGTTTTCTGCAGTTTCCCTCTCCCTTAACCAAAACTTCAATCAAACGCGAGCACTTCTGACAAGAGTGCTAAGCAGTTCTAATAGAAACAATAATTGTATAACTATGTTCAAATTAACATACCTTTAAGACATTATGTTCAATCAAGACCGACAAAACAAGTTTCTCTCGCGTGTTGATTTTTTTAATGATTGGGATGATTGGTGGATCGAAGACGGTGGGAGAAGGGGTGCACTAGGAGAATTCCAAAATTACGTTTCCAAGAAACTAATAGAAATATAAAAATTAAAATTCTCGAGAAAATTTAGCACTTTATTGCATCAAATCACATAAATTATTTTAGATTTCAACAAGAGGCAATTCAGAAACGTTTAGAAATGACAAAATGTCACCATTAAAAGCGTTCAGATTTGAAACTGACTTTGTCATAACCTCCGAGTGACATTCGATCGTTCGGTCAGAATATTTATTCAGAATTTCCTTTTTTTATTATTCCAGAATATAGCTCAATTTCGTTAGCCAGCCTTCTACAACAAATATTTAAGATTTTACCTATGAAAAATTAAATTAAGAAAATAAGGAATTCCGCTTCAAAAAAAAGCGCAAGTTATAGTAAATTATCTTAAAAATAATTTTTCATCTAAAAATGCCTTCATAATTTTCGTCAATCATTTTTTTATAAGACTAATAGTTTTTATTTTTCAAGTGGAGATTCACATAAGAAAATAAAATATTTTGATTTATAGTTAAAACACGAAATACGATGAAAAGTCCAGCATACAATTTTTTAACCCTAAAAGACATACCTAATTGGTTTTAGCCATGTTTTTTATTTGCGACTGGGATGTTTCTTTGTGTCCAAAACTTCAATCTTTCCAAAGTTATAAAAAAATTTCAGTGAACTTTTTATCATGCACACAACAATTATAATTTAAAATAAAATCAAAAAGTCATAAAGGTGCGTGTTCAGAAAAATATTTAAAATTATAATAAGTTTTACTGTATAGGGGACAGCTTTCTGTACAATAAATAATTAAACATGCAACAGATAATTAATTATTCAAAATACTAGTGTATACCAGGAGGTTTTAGAAAAAAAGATTTTGTGTACGAATAACTATTGGTAACAGACTCCCTTCAATGTTTTTCGACGTCAGATATCAAGATTCGTGGTAGCGAATCGCCGCCAATTAAAAGAAAAACTTGAATATCTTTTCTCGAAGAACGCTATAGTTATCGTACATGTGTATTGGATATCTACGCCAATTCTTCACTGATTTGATTCGAACCTTTTGGAATCAATAAATAACCGCGAAAAAAAAAGTTCTGCACTTAAAAATGCTCCAATTTCTAGAAACTGAACGAAGAGGATTGAGAAAAGATGAAAAATGTATCTTTTTTAGCATTTCGAGCAAACTGCAGCCTATAATATTCAACCGATTCGTCTAAAAGTTTCCGGGTAAATTGACTAGATGAAGCTCCAGGGGCTTTTTTCAGAAAAATTCTATTTATTAGTTATTTCTACAGATATTTCATTTTTCATGTCAAAAATTTGAATTGTTAGACTTTCAACCGACCTGTACTATACAATATTTAACCAACCAATATTTAATATATCTGAATCCTACAGTTATATACCAATTCGATTAAAGATAAATACTTGGGTATGAAAAATATTCCACCGCTACTTCATGGGTTGACACAAGCATTTTGCTTGTTGATGTTACTAGCTGCCTTGCAATTTTAACAAAACGAGTAGCAACACTGACATGTAAAACAGTTGTGCTAACCAACAAAGTAGCAGCTGCATATTACAAACCCAAGTAGTTGGGCCTACAGCTCATTTCAATTCAGTGTAGGCAAATAGTTTGACTTTTACCATTTCAATAGATCTGGAGTATGCACTGTGCAATGAAAATCGTTATAAAAATTATGCGAAATCTTTCGGATCAAATATTTAAATAATTAATTAAGTTCAATCTAACAAACAATTTATTACATAAAAAATTTTACAAAGTTGAAAAAATATTGAATTGTTATGAAAAAAAGATAAGCACATTGCATGTAATACAAAAATATTTTCAGTTGTGACATTTGAAAATTTCTCACAGATCAGATCCAATTTTTAAAAATCGGTTGTCTTTTTCGGCTTGGAAGTTTTTCATTTCGATTCTCTTTTTTCTATCATTTTTCAGCCTCCATAGTTATCTGTATAAATTCTTTATTTTTAATACTATTATCCCAACATTTTTCTGAAGATAAAGATAATTCATTATTTAGTTGAAATTTTGTTTACTTCCTTTCATATCTTTAAATTGTTTAAAATATGTTAAATTCATACTTTCAAAAAACTAGTAATTTTGTTAATTTAGTCGTAAAATCAGAGACTTCACCACTTTTCTGCTCCATTTTCGCGAAGAGAATTTGAGAAAGAGAGGAAGAGAAATCTTAACAAGGATAGAATTAGCACTGACGTATCATCAATTTAGAACATAAGGTAATAGTTTCCATATAAATGTAATTACTATATTAAAATTGAAAGAGTTGTAAAATTAAACATTATTAAAAACCTTATAAATTGTTTTGAAATTTAAAATATTACTATTCTGATTAGTTGAATGCATATACCGATAATCTGATGAAAAAATTTTTTATAGAAAAATTCATCAATTTGGAATTTTGAAAAAAACCAATAATTTTTTTTTTTAATTAATTTTTTTAACGAAGTGTCTCGTCGTCCCGAAATTCGGGATGACTAGCCCGTTTTCAACATTTGGCTAGTCGTCCCGAAATTCGGGATGACTAGCCCATTTTCAACATTTGGCTAGTCGTCCCGAAAATTATGTATTTTTTTTTTATTTCTCTCCTTTTGAGTAAGCCGAAGATTAACAAAACTGCTCTTCATCCCTAATTGAAAATAAATGTTAAAAAACGGATAGAACTAAGAGTTAGGTTATATTTTATAAAGTGTAGTCTTTTAAGCTTTAACGTATCTAAATTATGTTATGTATTTGCACTGTGTCACCGCAGTCTCAAGGTCGTTCGAAACTTTCCCATGATTTCCGTGCTCTGATTGGACCTTCCTTTGATGTGATCTATAGACTCTTGACTAGATACACTTGTTGCCTTTGTATTTAGAATCAATCATTCATTTGTAAAGAGTAAAATTCAATCATTATTCGCTCTAGCACTCTAAAACACTTTTTTGTGATCCAAAAATTAATTGAATTAATTCTACAATGATGATTTATCATAAAAAATTTATTTAAACATTTAATAATTCCCAAAAAGCAAGTTCTTTACTGCCAATGAGACTGCCGATGTGACGCATGCGCCGTACAGTTGGGGAGCCGAATTGAGAGCACTGCATCTTTATTCGGTTTTTCGTTCGATTTTGCGTGTTATTGCGCGTTGGTTAACGATCACGTGACATATAGATCAGCTGTTCTGTGTGCCAGCCTATACTGGCCGTAACACCCCTACCCCTTTTCCAACTCCTTGTGGGGGCGGGAAGGAACCCCTGTGACTAGTCACAGAAATAATGTAAGGGAACACCCCTACCCCTTTCCCAACGCCTCGTGGGGGCGGGAAGGCACCCCTGTGACTAGTCACAGA
>CAKNXH010000193.1:85648-160938 GCA_932178445.1 Andricus quercusramuli
AATTGTCTGCAGATTCAAATTCCAAACGAACGTCCACTGAGGTCTGTTTGAGAAACTCATTTTGTTTTGAGCAATCAATGACACAGAGAGGAGCGTATTCTTTAAAATCACTTTTCTTCAACATTGGTTCAGGCTCTTTACCATAGTAGGCTGTCTGAAAGTTTGCATACATCTCATACAGAAGTGCAAATTGATTATGGTCAAACTCCAGATTTAAATTACCATACGGATAGTACTGTGAATTGAGGAATAACTTGACATTGGTTATATTGCAGTGATCGAAGCGATTAGCATATCTGGCTAGTCTATCCTTTCTACCTGTCTGGAAACCCAGTATAACGTAACGTGGTTTTTCCAACTGAGTTGATGTTTTCACAGTCCATATATGTCTTGAGGTGGTGGGAATCAGGGGGTACTCATACAATTCCCATGAGCGAAAACTCATAGTTGTGAGAAAATCTTTTCCAATGATGTTCAGCAAATTTATTTTTTGCTCATCCGAAGCCATTACATATGGTATCATCCATTCCACTTTATGAATTGAGATCTTATATTGCTCTTCGTTTCCTGGCGCTTGTCGTGCTTGAACAATGGCATTCAAGTCACTGCGTGATCTTGTCAAGATGAGTTCATGCTTTGCGTTTACAACGATCTTCCGATAGTCTTCAGCAAATCCCAGGATCATACTGAGTGGTATAGTGACATCAAAGTATCCCGCATTATCGGTCAGACTTTTCGTTCCTTCCGGGATGTCTAGCCATCCTGCATTCTCCATTAAATAAATTTGCCCAGGGGTAAATGAGACGTAGCTTTTTATGGTGCTAGTGATACCGACATTTTTGCAACGATCAATCTCAATACCATTGAGTTCATAGCGAACTTCATCAAACAGATAGCAGATGGCATTGCTCACTAGTGCTGTACCAGTAACAGCTGTTACTCCATCAGACCTTGTCAGTCTTCCATACACATGCAGTGAACTCTTGCTGGGTAGTATACACAAATCTTGATGTTGGACAGCAATTCGAATTTCATCACTGTTGTTGAATGACGATGAAGCATAAGGCTGATGTGAGTGAATCTCATAGTGAGCTACGGACTCATCAAATCTCACTGGTGCTTGAATGTTTAGTATTTCTTTCATTTTTATTACAACAGAAGGAGATGATCAATATCTTGAATGGTCGCTTCAGTTTCTTTTTCCACGAGGTTTGATCTTCAGACCAAGCTGTGTCAGAAAGAGCACGTTCTGAGGTGTTAGCGCTTTGCGTGCTGCTTGAGAACTGGCGTGTGTTTCGCATGTTGACGCTGTTATATAAACACCTTTGCGATTGTACACTATACCCATTATGATGACTTGACGTGCAGTCGTATTGTTATCACCTCTCCTCGGAAATTCACCAAGTCTCCGTCTTGATCAACTATGCGGAGCTGAATTTGATGTATTGTCTTCACAGCGATTGGAAGGTAAATGACGCGTGACGGCACTTAAACGATCTTATATCCTGGTGGTACAACAGGAAAGAATTCATGAATCGTGTGCACTTTGCGATTATTTATGTAAGCTCCAGTAGTGATATTACACTCAACTCGCAGAGCATTCACTTTGAGAATAGCCACAGGTAGATCCGAAGTATGAGTCTTATTGGCTTCGAGAACACGTGGAGCGAATCCCAACAATCGTGCAATAGAATCGTAAGGTTGAAAGTTCACTTTGCGATCATACTTTATCTCGCTGCGCAATGTGTTATTATTTGGCTTGATGTTTATTGTAATTCCATCAATTGCTAGAGCTTTCTGGACATAACTCTCAATGTCTTCAATCTCATAGCTGCCAGTAGGTATGGTCACAACTCTATCACCAACATAGATTTTATTCTCTCTAGTGTCAACGTTAGGAATCGCATTAAATGTAAGCATTTCAACGAGTCCAAGTACATAGTTCTTATGAGGAGAGAGTTCTATTGGTGGAAAATACTCTAAGTCTAGCACAGAAGAGTTTCCTGTTATCGTGAGAGTAAATGATTCTTCCATGATCGTGTTTTTCTCTGTACTGACTCTAGTCCGTTTATTACATGTTCTTATATAGACAGTATTTGTCTTTTATATTTAGTTGTCCAGCTAGAAATTTTAAGCATAAGTGACCACATTCAACACTGTCATAATCCTGATATCTGTCATGATTGTATTTTATCACGCTACCAACACCTAGGTAATCTACGAGATCCAAAGGTGGACGAAGATTACCGAAACTGTCAAAGTATAGGACATTATCACCGATCTTTCTATAACTTACCCAGTGGGTACCTGGGCCGTGACTATCATCAAGGTTAACAATAGCTGACTCAATTTGACGAGGTCCCTTTACTGGTAGTTGATTACGCATAAATACTCCACGAAAATGTGAAATCTTTAGAGCTTTAGCATACTTGAAAAGATCGGTATCAGTGAGTGCATGGTGAGGTAGCTTCACTACACGTTTTTTGATGCCGGTTTTAGACGAAGTCCCTGTCCTTTTCGGTAAGGTTTCATATGAAGACCTAATCCTTTTCTGTAGGGTTTTAGGTGTAAACCTTTTCCTAGAGCAATAGCCTCCATTGCATTGTTATGACGTTGAGCTTCTGCCAGTTGTTGCTTAGCTGCGCTAGCATCATTTACCGCCTTAGCTACACCTGCTGCTCCACCAGAGAGAGCTCCAAGTGCACTGAGTCCGGCAAAAATTGGAATCAGTGGCAAAACACCACCGACTTTCGAAGCGATTGGTAGAACACGTGGATTTTGCACTTGATGTTTATCGCCTGCACTTTTGACAGCTTCCTGTGCACCTCTGATTGCAGACTTGATTGCCACTTTTGCATCACTACTTCTTTTAATTGCTTTCTTAGCTGCATTCACAACCTTTCTGAATGCTATAAGTTTATTTCTTGCAGCTGGTTTCTTTTTCACACTAGGTTTCCTCTTCTTTGAACTGGGTTTCTTCGTCAGCCCCATACCGAGTTTCGCTTTGGCATTCATAACGTTAGTTATTGCTAATGCTGCCGCTTTCTCGCTATTTCCAGCTTCTTTAGCAAAAACGCGCTGCCAGGCTTTACTAGCTAGTACATGATCTGCAGCGTTTCTCACTTCAACGTTTTCACGATTTCGCGAGTATGCAATGTCGTGTTCTTTACACGCAGCGTCTAGAGGATTGATACCGGGATCACCTCTAGCAAGTCGTTTGGCTAGCTTAGTACCTGGACCACAGTATTGGTAGCCAGGCAAGTGCAACTCAAAAGGCAAGTTGTTTATAACTTTGTTGATCAATCCTTTACCTCGATGATTACGGCGTGATACTTTGTTCACTTTATGGTGCACAATCATTCTTAACTGAGCAAAGGTAAGCACGCAACTGATGTAAGAATTATATAAGGGCTGTATTTATAGCTTTCATGACAGTCGAGTTCAAGATGCGCTTTAAGACACAACCCGTTAAACTTCCAGTTGGCAACTTTGAGACCTTAGTTCAATCAGAGAAGAAGACGGTAAAACGTCATGGCAGCCTACTACCAGACAGCATTCGAGCAGTATTGTGCGGACCATCAAATTGTGGCAAGACGAATACATTACTTGCCCTAATCCTACACCCAAATGGATTAAAATTTGACAATGTCTACGTCTACTCAAAATCCCTCAAGCAACCAAAGTACAAATTCTTGGAGCGGGTGTTAAATAATGTAGAAGGTGTTGAATATTTTCCTTTTAGTGAGCATGAAGATGTAATACAACCAAGTGAAGCTCAAGCAAATTCGATAATTGTATTTGACGATGTGGCCTGTGAGAAACAGGATAACATTAGAGCCTTTTTCTGTATGGGAAGACACGCTCATGTTGATAGTTTTTACTTATGTCAAACTTACGCTCGAATTCCTAAACATCTTGTTCGAGATAATGTCAATATGTTGATACTTTTCAAGCAGGATGAGAGGAACTTGAGACATGTGTATGATGATCATGTGAATACTGATATGAGTTATTCTCAATTTCGAGACTTATGTTCAGCATGTTGGAATGCTGATAAGTATGGATTTGTTGTAATTGATAAGGACAGTGAGCTCAACAAGGGAAGATACAGAAAAGGTTTTGACTGTTTCATCTCTCTATAAGTACATGTCATGTGGTGAAAATGATGTCATTATAAATTGAGACATCAACACGTCAACATGTCAAAGTTTCACAAAGAGAAGGAGGTGCTCCGTCAAATTGCTAAAGCTAGTGAGGCGATTCGACGTAAACATCGAAAGCTCAAAATGGGTAAAGAAGCAACTGAAAAGATAATGAGTGAAACGTTTAAGCCAATCGTCATGCCACTGCAGAAACTGGTTGATATATCAAATCCTTCAGTCAAGAAGGAAGTTCAACAAAATGAGCTTGTAAAGAAAAAGGATGAGGAGGATGAGCATGAGGAGGAGGATGACGAGCAGGAAGAGGACGATGATAATGCTTCCTTTATGACTGCTGATGCTGAAGGAGAGCAAGATACAACTGTTCTTCAAGAAGATGCCGTGACTGAGTCTGCTGATAATTACGAGTATTTAACAAACAAATTTCTCAGGATGCTGCAAAAAAATAGGAAGCAGTATTTGGATATGGTTTATGGTGTGCGTAAACTCAATGATGGCAGTCTTATGATTGGTGACAAACCCATTAGTTTTGAGGGACAATATATCAATGTTGGTGGTAAACAGTATCTGAAAACCGTTGGTCTCCTTGAACTTTTATTCAAACAAAATCCAACAGAATCTCATATAAGCACTGACGATCGAAACAATTATAAGGAAATTTTGATTGCTACAAATGCACACAAGAAGCGATACAGTCCCAGTGAATCCATTCGCACTAGCAGCAATAATAAGTACAAGAACTTTATTTCAAAATTATTTAACGTATCACGCAGACGATCATCCAAAGGTGGAGGTTCCCTACCACAGTTTATGGTAGCAAGAAAAAATGTAAAGCCTGACTACGTCTACTGGGACGACCCTAACGAACTTGTTGATCGTCTTCGTCTACTCCTAGCATCTCAGGCAGCAGGCAACCCGAGTCATAACAATGAAATTATATCAATCATTGAGGAACTGCGGGAAGCTGAAATCATATATTAGGAGGGTACTGAGAACGCTTTCATCAGTATGACGATGAGTATCGACGTGTTTGGACGTCACCTGGATCGAACCGCTGCAGGAAGCCGTGGGCCGCCTGGTGTTGGATTCAAGATTACTTCTGACGGCCATTACGATGTAGATGGCAAGAGAGTTTGTAACGTTAGTGAGGCCAAAGAACAATACGACGCAGTCAATTTGGGACTTGTACAGCGTATTGTGCAAAACGAGATACGTACTGTGTATCAAGTGACATCATCTATGCGAACAGAGATTGACAATAATAGTTTGATGATACGTTTACTCGAAGAATCAATCAACGAAAAACTTAAAAATCTAGAGATTGACACCCAAAGAAATTGATCAGTCCGTAACACTGAACTCATTTCCCAGTTGGACGCTCGATTTAACGCACTCGAGAATGGACAAGGAGAAATTGGCAGTAGTCACAGAACTGCATAAACCTGCTAGAAAGAATTATCCACGTCGTCGTGTGCAAACGCGTGGTATAGACGAGACGTGGCAGGCAGATTTGGTTGAAATGCTACCCCATGCCTGTGAGAATAATGGATACAAGTATTTACTTACCGTTATAGATATTTTCTCCAAGTACGCTTGGGCGGTTCCTGTTAAAAGCAAGAGTGGACCAGATGTTACTTTAGCAATGCAATCTATACTTGTGCGGGATCGTGTGCCAAAAAACTTACACACCGATGAAGGCAAAGAATTTTATAATTCACATTTTAAAAAACTTATGCAACGATATGGCATCAATCTCTACTCAACGCAAAGTAATCTAAAGGCATCAATCTGTGAAAGATTTAATCGCACGCTTAAGAATAAGATGTGGCCACAATTTAGCTTAAGAGGCAACTATAAGTGGATAGACATTTTGCCTACTCTCGTCTCCAAGTACAACAATACCAAACATCGATCAATCGGTATGAAGCCAAAAGATGTCAATGTCGAGGATGAAGAGGAGCTGATGCAACGCTTTAAAAAACTGCGAAATATACCGAGGAGAAGACCAAAGTTCAAAGTTGGTGACAAAGTTCGAATCAACAAGCACAAGCACGTTTTTGAGAAAGGATACACCCCCAACTGGACAACAGAGATATTCACTGTGGATCGAGTTATGCTTACGAATCCAGTGACGTACAGGCTCAAAGACTATCAAGAACAACCCGTTGCTGGTGGATTTTATGAGCAAAAACTTCTCAAAGTTAAACATCCAGACGTATACCTTGTGGAAAAAGTAATCAAGAAACGTGGTGATAAAATACTTGTAAAGTGGCTAGGTTTTGACAGTTCACACAACAGCTGGATAGATAAATCAGATATGTAATCAACTTTGTGCGATGTTAAATCAACTCTGTACAATGTCGAACCAATGATGAATCAATGTTTAACCAACGATGAATCAATGCTGAACCAATGATGAATCAATGTTGAACCAACGTTGAACCAATGATGAATCAACGGCGATTAAATGTTAACCTAAATTATGAGATTTATAATACTAAGTTTACGCTTGTGCTAACTAGATGTAAGGTTTTTGATAAATAAAAAAAGCCCTTCGTACATATATATAATGTTTTTATTCAATACGACCCTTATACGTACTATTTACACTTGAACCTAATCTTTTACTAGAAGATCTAGCAATTCTTCATCACTATCGCTTAAAACATCATCGACATTCATTACGCTGATTCTATAATGCCCCCATGCGAGGGTGTCTGTACTGTTTGCGAGTAAGTATCGCTTATCGTCATAAGGACTCAGTGCAATCTTTTGCTGTTCAATAGTTTCGACGTTGTGTAGTCTTGACCTAATCACATATTGCGTTCTAGATTGGATACACACATTTCGCAAGCATTCTGTGTAATCATCGAAGGTGATACTTTTCTTTACAACGGCTGCTTTTACACCTTTGGCTTTTTTAACAAAGTCCTCACCATTGACACGGACACTATACATCTTACTACGCAAACCAACAAATTCCGTAATTATTTTACCATTACATTCATCTTTCATCAAACCCAGAACTTTCTTGTTTTTTTGAGGCATTCCAAAAATATTGTCTCGAGGGTAATCTGATGTGTCGAACTGTTGAATATTCTTTTCCATATCTTCTTTCATGTCGGTATAAATGTCCTGACACTTCACTTCATATATTAAACTGTCTGTGTCAGTGTACAAGAGTTTACAGTTGTTACGATATTTTTTACGCATGTAATCGTAGTGAAAATCATAAATTAGGATTTTAGATACATCCAGCACTGTCAGACCCACATAGATTGGCTTATTAAACAAAACTTCTGTCTTTCTTAACTCTATAGCCATGAGATTTTCACTGAAAATGGCTCGGCTGTGAAAGTTCGGTTTAGCTATGAGGGCTTCTGCTCCATACCTACCCTCCCATTTCGCCACGAGTTTCACGTTTACATGCTTTCGTACGTTCTCCATTGTCGTACCGTAAACTGCAGTATTCATCAATTTGTATAAGTTCTTTTCGAATTCATTTTTAGCTTGTGCTCTCTTTTCTGTATTGAAATCTATGTAACTCTTGAGCCATGTTGACTGATTGAATTGAAGTACTCTGTGAATTTTGAGTAATACAAGACCGTTTGCAAGAGCATGTTTGAGAGCTCGGTAATGGAGAACGTACTTATGTTTCAGTAGGAGGGTGGTTAGAAGCTTCTCCTGGTTGGAACCCGGTGGTTTCAAGTGTTCTGGACAGAACGGTAAATCATTATGCTCATCGTGAAGCTCGGGTGGATAGTATAAATCAACTTCTAGAATATAACCAATGGGTGAATCATTTGGAATATTGAAATCAAAATTTTCCAAATTTGTAACCCACTCGAAACCACCGTAAGGAAGCGGTTGTCCCATTGCCCAACCATAAAGGTTGTTTGCATCGAAATATACAATGTAGATGATCTCACCTCTTTCATTGAAAACTTTCATATACTTGTTGTTGGCAATGGTGTATCGGTTGGAGCATTGACTCACTCCACCCTTTTTACCCTTCTCGGTCATCAATAGCATATCAACGTCAGTGAGGAGTTCCAATCTTACCTCTGTATACTTAAGCATAGCGTCCCATGTGAAGCCAGGAGTCGTGTAGTAATGTGCTGGATCGAGACCGTAAGACATGAGACACTGTTCTCGGAAATTTTCAAACACATCAGCCAACAGCAACACATCAGTCTTCATGTATAGTTTTACGTATTCGCCGAGGGTTTTGACACTGAATGCACACCACACCTGTTGTGCATGTTCGTAGTCCTCATCAGATATTGATGAATCATTCAGGGTACTGTGAAACTTTTCTTTTGGTGGAAGCTGGTTTTCTTTCAGTCTCACCCTCGAGTCCAGGTATTCATAGGGGATAACACCTTTCCTCGTTAGAAGTTCAACTTTCTCACTCTCCATTCCAGAAAACATTGCACTTACAATTTTATACTCAGTGAGATACGATGCTAACTTTTCCAAGGACGATGCCATGAATCTGAATGAGTCAATGAATCGGAATTTTATCTGTGTTCCATTAACATATTTGGTAAAAGATATGTATTTTTCCTTATTTAATGCCAGAACTTTTACTTTTCCTTCAAATTGTGTAGCAATGTCGCGGATGATAAAGTGGGCATCATACCCACTCAAGTTGTGGAACACAACAGGTATGATGTTGGAATCTTGATAAGCTAGATTACAGTATTCATGTGCGGGACCTCGATATTTTCCTGTCAGGTGACAGTGATCGCGAACCTTCTTCATGGGTGGATGTAGGGCTTTCTGACAGATATGACATGTAGTGGCTTCAAAGAAAGTTTCCTGTTGCCTTGGTGTTAGTTTCTGCATCGGAACTGGAGATGCCCGTATTTTCTCACATTTATTTGCAATTAACTGTAACTCTCGAGCAAACCACTTTGCTGGTTCCACACCTTCAGGACATGAGTTGTAGAATGACAGTGAATCATTGTAACTGCACTTGAATAAGTACCCGATGTCAAAAACTTCATGTTTCTGGAATACTTTAGTGTTTGTTGTCTGTTTTTGTACGTCTCCACTTGGTATTAATAGGGACTCACAATCGGCATAGGCCAGGTTTTGGTAGCATTATTTTACAATCATTCACTTTTTTACAATCTTCCCTATGAGCTACCAACGTCTCTATTTTTGAAAAGTAGTGCAAGCATCTTTCACAGATATGTTTTCTTCCATCATGTTTCGATAGCTGGTAGCTAACTAATCGAGAAAGATCTTTGACCCATACATAGTGGAAGTTAAAAGATTGGGTTCTGAAATCCTGTTGATTGCTTTCTTCTTCTTCATCACTGCTATCTTCATTTACATATTCCTCTTCAACTCGGAGAAGGTTTACATGAGTTTCCCTCACCTGCGAAGTGAGATGAAGAGGAACCACTATCAACTTTTGCTTCTTTTTAATCAAGCCATAAATATTCACTGAAATGCCATTTAGTGCTTCAAATTTTGATACATCTTTCATTGCTACTGGGAAATTTATTCCAGAAAAGTTTAATTCATCCTTGTACTGCTTATAGCTGAACATGCGTTTAGCAATATCGTTTTTGTTAGGGGGATATATGGCTGATAATATAGCCCACTTGAAGCACTCATTGTCGTTCATATTTTGCACGTTAACACATGCTTTTTTTCTCTTGATCCGTAAAGGAAGATCAATGTAAGAGCTGCCTTTCATAGGGTTTAGTTTGTTGATATTCACTTCTAATTTCACAATAGAGTGTAAGGTCCATCCAGAGTCTTTCTCTTGAAACTCCTCCATTTCAGTTAAGATAGGGTATCTTGCGTTGTTGGTAAACCATATTTTCTAATCCGTGGTGACGTATATCTCTTCATTTTTTGATTTAAAGTTCTTTACATCAGGATCCTCCTTACCAATCTTTAGATAATATGCATTTAGCACAGTGTTGATTTTAAAAGCTCTATGTTCACGCAAGGATCGGCCTACATGTATAACAAATAGAACTTGGGCGTCATCAAGAAAGGCAAGAACATCCTTGTGAACCAGGTTCACAACAATGCATGTTTTCACTCGACTATCGAATGCTTTGTCGACGTCAATCCACTGCACTCGATCGTTAATGTCATTGCGTTTCTTCTGAAGTCCGCTACACTTTTTAGCGAGAAACTCGAATCGAGCTTTAAAACAATCCAAATGTTCAATAATATTTAGGCACTTTCTTTTCTGATTTATTGACAGTCGTGGTATACATGACAATTCCTTTCGCACTGCTTTTAAGCATAGTATACACTCGTTCCGCCATCGATTAACTTTGTTTAGTTGTACGTTCCCCGATGATGATGATGATGAAAGCAGGGTCAGTACATCCTCGAAAGCAGGAATAAGTTTCACACACTCATTGAGGATCATTTTTTACTAGATGTAGACTGTCTACACTAATAATGTTTTAACTTCACAAGTTATTTTTTCTGTTTTGATAATTTTATATTTACTATCCACTTTAATTGCACTGCCTCGCACGATAGAATGACGGCACTCTGATTTGATGTCTTCTTTTATAGTCAGCTATCCCCAACTCCACCAATACCTCTAGAAGGTTCTAGAACTTAAGGATTACCCTAGCCCTATGTGTCGTTTGAATTCACCATGTGCAATATTGAATTTTACTTTAATTTAATTGACTTGATGGTGGTGCCATCAATTGCTCGTAACAACTTATTACCTGTTGTCATCTTAGCACGGATATGAACCATCATCTTCTGTCGGGAAATATAAGGCGCCTCTGAATATGGGCCGGAGACCCCACGACGAGACGCCGCGGCATGTATCTGAACTTCAGTGTCAGTGTCATTGTTTTAACGACTTTTAGCTTGGAACAGAACCCTGCCGCCGAACTGCCCGCGCCATCTACATAAAAGTTGCTTGTGGGTTCAGTCGGTAAAGCAGGGCCCATGCTTATTGACTGAATGAAGAGTCTGCGCGAGTTAACGACTGTCGGTAACTGACCAGTGGCGCCATCGGTCGGTGGCAGCTGGAACTACGTAGTGGTGCCGCAGAACTGTCATAGCTATACTACTATCCCGCTTCGGCTTGTGTCCCTGCTCCTATTCGCCTTATACTTTTTTCCGACGTTCTGGCCAATGCGTTTTACCGCATCTTGGTAATACCAAACAACGAAGTCCATGGAGGTTTCCAGCGACTCCACTGTACGCTGCGCCTCACCCAGTCCTTGCCTGATTGGCAGAAACATATTACGCTTCGTTTCGCAGAAATCCTGCATGTTCGCCAACACACCCTTCAAATTCTTCAAGATTTTTTGACTCTTCTTCATGTATTTATCAGCATCCAATATGTCGAGTCTAGCATTCGACTTCTGAGTGCGGCCAATCTCCTCCTCTTAATCCTAATCTCCTCCCAACTTCTCACACACACTTCTGTCTATATTTTCCTGATTCTCCATTTGATTCCCACGAGTAGCTAGGGAAGAGTCACTCCACCCCCGCTGAGCCCCGCATGCAGGGGTAAGGTCTGTATACTCTAGGAGGCGACCTGGTATCCTAGAGACACCGTACGGAACACCACAACCTGGTGCCACGCAGTCTTCGGCACGGTTGCTAACGCCTTGACTTGAGGGTTTTTGCTTCGTGACCATCCCTGGACCATCCCTGGAGTTAATTAACCGTATTCAGCAGAAACCCTCGGTACAGGGCCCCCCTACCCGCAACCTAGGGACGCGCGCGGTAGCCTGGTCAAAGGCGCCGGGAATCCTACACCTGCAAGCTCCAAGCAAGGGTCCTAGCTTCCAGATCACCTTTTTCATGTAAAGACTCAAAACCATGCATGTGACAGAAGCCAGAACTTCCATAGAGGCCTCGCTTTATAACTCCAGTATGTTACATTATTTTTTTTATTATACCATTTGGCCATTTTCCTTTCGGGGTAGACGTGACTTGCTCGATTGGTAAATAGTAGTATGTAGGTGGGTATATAGGTATAAGGTAGATAGGTATATAGGAGTTAAGTATAGATATTTTAAATTGATCTGGAATTCTCGTGTTATTTATTGAAATTACACGTTCATTCCGCAACACTGCTCCGACCCAGGCTGCAGATCAATCTCTCTAGCGATCACTCCAAGTGAAGATCCTCACAAAATTGTTATGTGTGGGTCCCCACTCGGGCCCATTAGTATCCAAGGTCTTTTTTTCAAGTGTCATTCACTCTTTATCTCTCTGTTTACAAACTATTTGTCGCCACACTTTTCTGTCCTGGCATACTACTCTAGCTTCGTTCAAGTCCATGAATTTTTTCATGTGAGCTCTCGTGTTTCTATGGCGTCTTATGTCTCTTCGAATTAGTGTCTCATTCACAGATTCTAACCATTCTTTCGGAGGTCTACCTCTGGGCTTTCTGCCATGTACTTTACCTTTATACACTTGTTTGGTCAGTCGTTCATCTTTCATTCTTTCAAGATGTCCGAACCATCTTGACTGATTTATTTCCCATATGTCAACTAGTGTCTCTCCTGTGCCATATTTTTCGAGAATTGTCTCGTTTCGGACTTTGTCCATCAGTGTTTTCTGCATATTATGTGCAGTGGTTTCATGCCAATCGCGTTAATTTTACTCCTGTCCTTTTCTTGACAGGTCTATGTCTCGCTACCGTATAGTACAGTCGGTACAAATATAGAATTGCGTTAATTTTGAGGGCCCCTGTTCTTCATGGTTGTATTAAGTTTATTCAACATTCTCTGCAAGTTCTCGATTGATTCTGCCATAAAAGTCTTGTCATCTGCGAAAGCTAACCCACTTACCTTCACTGTTTCGAGATCTACACCTTCTTCGTAGAAGAGGGCCGTTCTTAGAGGCTTATCCATAAATATGATAAATAGCCATGAGGACATAACGCATCCTTGTTTCACGTCTTGCATATATCGAGCCAGTCACTCAGTTTCCCATTTACCCTTACACTCGTTTTACTACCTGTATATATTGTTTTTATCGCTTGTAGGAGCCATCCGTTGACTCCGTACTCTTTAAGGACTTCCCAAAGTTTACTTCTATTTACCTTGTCAGATGCTTTTTCTAGGTCAACAAATGCACAGAAAACTTTCTTTCTTACTCTCAATCTTTTTTCCGTGATCTGTCTTAAACTAAATATGTGATCAGTACATGATCTTCCTGGCAGAAATCCACTTTGGACTTCCCATATCTTTTCTTCTGTAATTTTTATTACCCGACATATAAGTATTTTTGAGTATATTTTTCTTACGGTACTTAGTAGGCTGTCACCTCTGTAATTACTGCAGTGGCTTTTATCTCCCTTTCTTTTGTATATTGGTACGATAATCCTAATTATATCTCTAAACTCAGTGACATAGACTTTTACGATTGGGTTTTGTAATGCATTATGTTCTATGCCGCAGTTCTGTTGCCATATATGTTCACCTCCTAATAGTTCTTTAAAAGAGTCTTTTAGAGCGTCTACTATCCCGTCTATATCATATAGAACTTCACCTTTGCTGTTTTTCATGCTGACAAACTCTGTACTTTTACTTTCCTTTAAGAGTTTAAATAATAGTTTCATAATTCCTTCGAAGACGTTTTGTATTTTCTTCTCTTCTTCTTTTCTGATTTTATCTTTGCTCTCCTTGAATAGTCGTTCAACTTTCCTCATTTTGTTTCTGTAATTATTTTTGAGCCTATTTCTCTCCTCGTCGCTAAGATCTGCGATGTTCAGCGTTTTTTGTGTGCTTCTTTCTTTTCTTTTTGGGCTGCCTCAATTTCATCATTCCAACATGCATCACCAGATTTTCTCTCTACAACCGCCGTACCACATACTTCGGTCGCAGTTTTAACAATGATATCCCGTAACAAAGTCCACGCGCCCTCTACATCTTCATTGCTTATAAGCGCTTTCCACGTTGCCCTATCTATGCGTTCGTTTAACCTCTTTTGAAACTCTATTCGCACTCTCGGTTTCTGTAAATTTTTAATTTCTATTCGCGTTTTTTTTTCGTTTTTTTTTGTTCTCTTTGTTCTCTATCCCCGCCCTAGGTTTATTCTGGAGACTAAAAGGTAATGATCAGTATTGCATTCGTAACCCCTCATGACTTTTGTATCTTTGACTAGTTCTCTTAGTCTTTTATTCGCAACAACGAAGTCAATTATACTGCGATTATTTCCTTCACAGCAGGTGTACGTGTGGATCATTTTATGTCGAAACCAAGTATTTGTAATGAATAGGCCCTTTTCTGAGCATGAGCTAACTGATTTTTTCCTGTTATAATTTTTTCTTGTTGGATCCCAAAAATTACCTAGCAACCTTCCTGTATCTGTACCCTGCAGTTGGACGCCGACCCATCCGTTCATATCCCCTAGCAGAATTATTCTTTCACCTTATTCGCAAGTACTTATTGTATAATTTGAAGTGTCCCAGAAGGCGTCTTTGACTTCTCTCCGATCACTCTCAACTGGGGTGTGGCACGCTATGATGAATAATCTTTTCATTCCTACCTTTATTATAGTCCACAGCAGTCTAGGTTATACATATCAATGATCTTTGAGATGCTGTCTTGCTTTTTCATTCATAATTAAATCGACCCCTTTACTAGCATATGATTCACTATCTACTACTGACCATATTTCGGAACCACCTTTTAGCGCCCCATTTTCTATGTTTCTACTTTCTCAACCCTTTTTCTTCGTCTCAGGTACACATAGAATATATAGTTTCCTAGCGTGCATAGCTTCTCGTAGTTCTCTTATTTTAAGATCATTTATTCCTCTATTATTCCAAATACCCAGTCTCCATTCATCGCCTGAAACTTGACTTTTACGTTTATCGTGTGTATACTTTTCGTTAATCAAAGTTTCAGTACATTCCAAGGCTACTTTATTGCTTGTATCATTCATGTTTAGATTGTACACCCAACTACCACCTGTATGCGCGAAATTTGTTTTGTGATTCGAAATCATGTCCAAGTTAAGAAGTGATTCGTCTTACAATGGAGAGCAGGGCCGGCGGTTCAGGTGGGTAATATGGGTAGTACTACTCACTCAGAAAAAATCCCTGTGGATACTTACCCACTCGGAATTTGCGGAAAAATCTTATATTCCTATCCAACACAGAGCAAGTTCGGCATATGTGCTCCAAGTACTCGGAATAATCCACTTTATACCTTGCCAATAGGAAAAAGTTCTATAGAGCACTCCGAGTGCACATGCCGAACTTGCTCACTGACACGCCTACACAAATACAAACAGAACAAAATTGTGAAAATCATTCGCCCCCCCCCTCCTCTTAACCCATTCGGGCTAAAAGTTTGACGCCGGCCCTGGTGGAGAGTCTTGTTGTAACGTCAGTCCCACCAAAACTTCTGTTATTGGGGAGGAGTGGGGAGGAGGCGAGGACAAGGAAATGGAAACCGAGAGTCTCAACTGGTTGGTGATTTATGCTGAGGTCACCAGCCTTCAGCAGCGTTGTATTAGACAGGAGTTCATATGTTCCCATCTGCCAATTCCCGGCCTACCTCTGGGTATGGAACCATTTTTTTTTAAATAGTTTTGAAATATTTAACTAAAACGCGTCTGTACGTACTGAAAGTGGAAGATACTCTAAGATTTTTCGAGTATGCACTTGAAGAAGTTTCAAATTGCATTTTATTTTATCTTATTTATTTATTTTTTTTGAATAATTATTAATATAGATTTAACATTTGGATTGTGTTTCAACAACCGAGAAATGAAGATGGTCCTGCAAAAAGTATATATACATACATATACAATACACATAAATATTTTCATCTATTTAAAGTAAAAAAATCGTTAAATAAAAATGTGGACCTCGAAATAATGTCTTAAGTTGCAAAAACCAGTTTGTATAATTATTTCTTGGCTTAGACCGCGCCAGCCAAATTATTATCTCCAAACACTGTCTCGGATACCGTAACGAGTCTGTACAAGACTTTTTTCAATCCAAGACAATGTCTTAACGAGGATGACACAGGACAATGATGGTCTACCCATTTCTAATCACACCGGGTAGTTCGGATTGTTTGTTGGTAAATGAAGCAGTCTCTTGAACCCCGCCTTAAAGAAACTCAGCTGAACCCTCTCCAGAGACCCAAGATACGTCTGGTCCCATACCTGGACCCTGTATAATAGTGAACTATTAACCAAGCTCTCAAATACTTTTTGAGCAAATAAATACATAACATATATGTATGATAATTCCAGAACTGAGTATCTTATATGAATGTATTTTTTTTTTGTTAAAAATAAGTAAACTGCATCAAAAAAGATTGAAAATGAAGTTTAACATGTGTAAAAAAGAAAACAGTTTCTCAGCTTAAAAATTGCTAGTGAGAGAAAGAGATAATTAATTATAAAGAATAAGGTTGCTAGTGAGCCGGCTTTTCCTACACGTGCCACTTAGCCCCATTTTACGTACAATTGCATTTCTTAGAGGTATATATTTTCATTGTATACAAAACCATGTATAATGTATATGCATATGTGTGTATTTGTATTATTATGTTATGCAGAGTTATCTAAATGACTTGTGCAGGGTCTTATAAAGTAGAGTTTATTTAAATGGGCCACAATATTTCAAATAATTGCAGATAGGTCATTTAAATCACCTCATTATGTTAATTAGAGCTGAAGATAGTACAGCTGTATATTTATGTCCAAAAAAACGAACAATTTGTTACATTCTGGAAATTTTTAACGACAATTTGTTGAGAAATGTTTGGAGTAACACCATGAATTTTTTCAGATTTTTTCATCCTTTTTTCAATAAAAAACTATGCTTCGTAGTTCGCTGTCGTTGAAAGCTGTCACATTTCCTCACTTTTTATCAGATTTTTGGTTCTGTAAGCTATTCAACATTTTTTGACATATTCGTTTCAGACTCATTAACGTACAGCAATTTGGCCTCTAAAATGTTCCTTTATTCACTAAGCTACCATTTTTTCTCAACTTACTTTCTTAACGTCAAAGACAGAGGACTCGAATTTTCTCGTCGATCAGTAGTAATTTTATTTGCTGCAAATAGATTATGAAACTTATGGGTGATAACGTTTTCGGTGAAGTTTTCCTTTTAAGCACTTTTCTGTACTTTTTTATGACTAAGCGAAAATGTTGATGAATTAAATGTATATTTGTGCTTCATAGTACGAAGAATGGCCAGACAGATATATATTTGAAGCATCAATACCTAATTTGAATACTTTTTTTCACTTTAATTTAAAAGAAACCGGAAAAACTAGCCGGGTACCATGGTACCTGACTAGGCCTAGCGACCCTTTTCCATTGTGCGGTGCTCCGCCTCGAGGGAGCTCGAACTCGAAGCTGGGCGAAGCGCTGTGGTGCTCAACCGTACACTGTTAAAAATAATATTAAATTTAATATACCCATGTGTATTAAAATTAATATATCAATCGTATGAAATCGACATTAAGAGCGTGTATATTAAATTTCATATACATTCATGATAATCACTTACAAGAAAAATCAGATAATTCCATTTTACACAAATTCAAAATAAGTTCAACATGAATTTTCGACTCTGAATAATAAAACATGATACCTTCTTCCAGTTAATCAAAAATATGACTGGATTTTAGGTCAATTAAGCAAACAAACAATATACCTAACTTACAATCAACTGTACTAGCATTAAATTTCTACTATTTAAAATGGATTTTGGAAAAAGTTCCACCCGTACGTCGCACTTTCATTATAAATAACAATCCAGTCAATGAATTCTAGATTATTAATTTAATTGCGAATATTTGACAAGATTTAAAGAAATGAAAGCACTTTGAGTTTTCATGCACACTGCTATACCGACCTGTATATTAAATTTAATACACATGTATATTAAATTCACTACACCCATGTATGTTACATTTCAGTAGCGGTAGTGCATATTTGCTTCACACACATGTATATTAAATCTCATACAGATTTTTCTAACAGTGTGGGCTTCTGTGTATGTACGCGCGAGGGTACCTATCAAATTTAAATGTATCTGTTCCCACCTCTATTTCCACCGGAGGCTACAGACTGTGTACGTTGCGGTGGTAATGCAAAGTACGTAACGTTATCGTTGGCTAACTGTAATTGCAAAGTAACGTACGTTAGATAAATAAATTAATAATCAAATGAATAATTAAATAAATAATTAAATGATGAATAATTTAATGAATAAATGAATGAATAATTAAATAATTAAATGATTGAATAATTAAATAGATAAATAATCAATTAATTAAATAAATAATTAAATAACCAATATAATGAATGAATAAATAATTGAATGAATAATTGAATGGATAAATAAATTATGGCACCTTTAAAATTTAAATGAGGCGCGTTTTTTTACGTGGTGATCCCCAGTAGGTGTAGTCCACTTGCCAATTAAGCATGCGTTGTTTTTTCTTATATTTGTCATTTTATTATATATTTTTTTATTTATTTTTTTAATTAAGATATTCATCATGCAAAATTCACCTCACATGCAACGTTCAATGTGGGTAAAAATTGAAAAGTGCTTTAGAACGAATCCATTTCAAATCATGCAGGTTCTACACTTGAAGTTGCAGAATCTCTCGGGGACAAAATATGTTTTTTTTTAGAGGAAATTAGGCGATACGTATTTTTGCGATTTGTGAAAAAAAAATTTTGTACAGTGTTATGCGTCTTTGAATTTCTGGCTTTGTTTTTCAAAAAATACCACAATTTTTTCTTTAAACTCGTTTAACTTTTGACCTAATTTAGATATTTACGATTTCTTTTTAGATTCTGGTAGAGTTTATCGCCTTCTTTCGAAATCCGTGAGGAAAAAAAATCTTCAAAATTAACCAAATGGCGGCAGTTTTTCTGAAAATGTTAAAAGTCGATTTTCTCAAAAAACCTACACTTATATTTTTTGCCCATTTTTTTTTCTTTTGAAATTGTACTATCATAAGGAAAATACCTTTTAAGTTTAATGCGGGCTAAATAATTTTTGTGGGCAGAAGAATTTCTTTTCATAATATCGAATTTTCGCATTTTTCTTGAAAATAACAGCAGATTCCAAAAAATTTTGAGGAAATAGTTTGCTCATTCGAAAAAGTTCTACAAAATTTCTCTTACGCATTTATGATATCTTGTACCATTTCCGAGAAAAATGAAAAAATTCGATTTTCATAAACAAAAAATTATCTTGATTTCTGGCTTGTGGAAATACCCACCATTTTTGTTAAATATTAAAAAAATATATACGTTCATATGAGGAAAACTCCATGTTAGTTTTGCGTGGGCTGAACAATTTTTATCATCAGAAAATTATTTTTCATAAATTCGAATTTTGAAATTTTTTGCTGAAAAAATCTACGTTACAAAATGAATGCCAATATATTTAAATATATTTCACATTTATCCAGATATTTTTCAAGAATGTATGAAAACTTTATCTGAATCTCAGTTTAAAAAATAAATAAATACTGCCTGGATTAATATTTAACAAAAATGGTGGGTATTTCCATAAGCCAGGAATGAAGACAATTTTTTGTTTATGAAAATTGAATTTTTTCATTTTTCTCGGAAATGGTACAAGATATCATCAATTTGTAAGAGAACTTTTTTTAGAACTTTTTTAAATGTGCAAACTATTTTCTCAACATTTTTTTGTATCTGTTGTTATTTTCAAGAAAAATGCGAAAAATCGATTTTATGACAAAAAATTCTCCTACCCACAAAAGTTATTTAGCCCGCATTAAACTCACAAGGTATTTTTCTTATGATAGTACAAATTCAAAACAATAAAAAAATGGGCAAAAAATATGAGTGGGGTTTTTTGAGAAAATCGACTTTTAACATTTCCAGAAAAACTGCCGCCATTTGGTGAATTTTGAAGATTTTTTTATTTTGCTTGCGGATTTCGAAAGAAGGCGATAAACATTTATTCATTAAATTATCCATAACTTAACTATTTATTTAATTATTCATTTGATTATTCATTAATTTATCTAACGTACGTTACTTTGCAATTACATTTAGCCAACGATAACGTTACGTACTTTGCATTACCACCGCAACGTACACAGTCAGTAGCATCCGGTGGAAATAGAGGTTCGAACAGATCCATTTAAATTTTAAAGGTACCCTCGCGCGTACATACACAGAAGCCTGCGGTTGAGCACCACAGCGCTTCGTCCAGCTTCGAGTTCGTGCTCCCTCGAGGCGGAGCACCGCACAATGGAAAAGGGTCGCTAGGCCTAGTCAGGTACCATGGTACCCTGAAATGCGTTTAACCCACTATTTCCTTGATGAATAGTATGCGTACCAAGAAAAAATGTTCGTATTCTCTTACAATGTTATTAAAAAGAATCCTTCAGATTTTGTTTCACATAGACAAAAATTTGTAAACAGAAAAAATTTATCCGCGAAAAAGTCACGAACTTGTAGTTAGGTCTCGGATACGAGATAAAAAAATGAAACATTACATCCTTATTTCTATGAGAAATACATGGATAAATTCCGAAGTTTCTTACGAACAGTTCGAATTTCCTACAAACAGTTCGAATTTCCTAAGAACAATTCCTGAAAATTCCAGAAGATTCGAACCCTCAAAGACTGCTGACTCACCAGTTTCTAAACATAAACTAGGAGTGCGTAAACACGCACAGCTATCGAGCCCAAACAAAATAGGTATTATAAAACTTCTAGCGACTCATTCCTAGATTTTCCGGGCAAGCTCGTGAGTGCTCTGAGAATTTTTTCCCAATCACTCGTGATATTTTTGTAATTATTCACGTGAAAAAAAGTAATAAACCGTTTTCGAATTTTCACATCTATTTCGTCAATTCTCTCTTAAATTTCGCAATTTATGTACAAAAATACATCAATATCCTATGAATTTATTCTCATATCCGAGACCTAGCTACTAGTTCGTGACATTTCACGGATACATTTTTTCCGTGTAGTTCAAAAAAAAATACTGAAAACTCAACTCGATAAAACTAAAATGCCGTTGAGCCCACTTTTATTCAGTATTCTTCCGGCAGATTTATAAGAGTAGTTGAAGAAGAAAGGGTAAGGGGGCACAATATTAGGAACAGGTCAAGTCTATTCACTAGCATATGCAGATGATTTAGTGCTTGTAGCGTATATTGAAAGAGGTATGAATCTTTTTTATGAGAGTGTTTGAAGAATATATGAGAGAAAAAGGTTTAACAGTAAATGCGCACAAGACTAAAATAATGTATTTCCGAAATGAAAGGGGTAGATTAGAGTACGAATAGAAAATGAATAGGCTAGTGGTGGAGTTGGTGGATGATTTCTGCTACCTAGGATTTTGGTTCGAATCCAGAGGAGGAAGCGAGCTGCAGGTGAGAAAGAGATTAGAATGCGCGAATAAAGTAATGGGACAAGTCTGGGGTATATAGGAAAAAGAAGGTTCAAGGACGACTGAAAGATGAGATCGTGGATGTTTGATGTGTTAGTATGGTCAGTGCTAAGCTATGCAGTGGAAATTCGGGGATGAAAAGAACATGAGAGAGTGGAAATTTTGCATAATCATGTAATTTTGGTTTCTAAAACAGCCAACTATAATCTCGATGCAAGCATTTTCATATCTTTGAATTAGCTATGTCACGTCATGAGTTTCAGTTGTCATACAAAATCGAAGCTTCAAACTTTTGTTTAGTGAGGAATACGGAGAAATCAAATAAATTTTAATTCAAGTTCCAAACCCCCGTCCTTGCAGTTTTCAGATTGGAAACTATGTTCAGATGATTGATAAGTGATAATCGTTAAAACGATTTATCGTATTTACGAATTTTCTGAGTGACCAGTCCTGTCTCCAATTTAATTTTCTTAGTACTCATATTGCTCCGATTGCACTAATTCCTATGCTTTGGTTGACAATTGAAATTCCAATGTGAACTATAACAACAAATAAATATTACACGAAGAATGTAAAAAAACGAAATTCAAAAATCAATGCGGTACCCCTTGAAGTTGTCGCGTACTCTAGGGGTACCGCGTCCCACAGTCTGGATAACTCTCCTCTAGAATCTGCTTAATTAGAAGATGAACTGTGAAATCAATTTTCAATTTAAAACCTCTGGAAAATTACGCTCTTTCATTAGCGCCATATTTGCAGTTGCAACATACTTAATTCAGCTATACATAATGTCCGGGTACTCAAGGTACATTTCTATAATTTTGAATACCTCATAATAAATGAAATCGAGGATAATAATAAGAATTTGTTGAAAAGTTAATAATTCACGACTAATTAACAATTGAAGATTAACCAATCAGAAGCACGCGATAGATGAATGACAGTGTGTGTGCCATTGACGAGTGTGTGCGCAAAAAAGCTGAGGCCGTGTAATTTCAAATTTGCAGGAGATCATGAACGTCAATGATGCTACTTCACAGGGGCACTGCGCGACGAGATATTGAATCTTATAAAATATATTTTTCTTTAGCATACGCGTTGAATTATTTCAACTTGCAGTATTGCAGTATTTTGAATTCTGTGGAATTTAAACATACAATCGAACTCCAGAGATACAAGAAGTTCGGGAATCGGGAACTCCAAAGATACGAGCGTCACAGGGGCTCCTACTCCTGCAACGCTTAGATTTTGGGGGTAATGCGTGAGAACATACACAGGCCTACTACGCGCACGCGCGCGTATTTAATTCGCAGTGAACAAACGTGAAATTCAAATCAGCGCGCAAACGCGCGCGCCTCACTCTCGCAAATGGTGGGGGTGGAGGGGAAAAAATTCCGCTCGCTTCTTTGGAGTCCGTACTCTCGTATCTGTGGAACGCTCGTATCTGTGGAGCTCGTGTCTTTGGAGTTCGAGTGTATTATTAAAATTTACTTGTACTTCTTCGAATTCTTTTTAAGTTTTTTTTTAATCTCTTGAAATCTTTACAACATACCATAAAATATTTTTAACTTCTCCAAGTATTCTGTATTCTCTGAATTCTCCTGGAATTTTCTGGATGCTCTGAATTCTTTTGAATTTTCTGAATTCTTCTGAATTGTCTGAAATCTTTTGAATTTTCAGAATTATTCTGTATTCTCTAGATTCTCTCCAGTCTCTAAATTCTTTTGACCTTTGTGAATTCTTTTGCAATCAGTGAATTCTTCTTAATTGTCTGAATTTTTCTCAATTACATGAATTTCTATTGATTTTCTGAATTGTTCTGTATTCTTTTAATTCTTCTGAATTCTTTTAATTCTTCTAAAAACTTCGAATTCTTCTCAATTCCCTGAATTCTTCTGAATTCTCTGGATAATTCTAAATTCTCTGAATTTTTTCAAAATTTGCTTGATTCTTTTGTATTGTTTGGATACTCTGGAAGTATCCTCATTCTTTTAGAATTCTCTGAACTGTTTTGAAATTTACTGAAGTCTATAGACTGTTCAAATCGTTTCACTTTTTTAATTCTCTCCAAATCTTTGGAATAAACGTTAAACTATTCTAACTTTCTTCGATTATTCTGAATTCTTATGAATTGTCTGAATTGTCTTAAATTCTCTGAATTCTTTCAAATTCTCTGAAATCTTTTAGATTCTTCGTATTTTTTTGTACTCGACAAATTCTCTTGCACTCTGTGACTTCTTCTTACTTGTCTGTATTCTTCTGCATTCTCTGAATTCTTCTCAATACTCCAAATTCTTGAAATTTGAATTCTTTTGAATTCTCTAAATTCTTTTGAAATTCCCTGAATTATTTTGTTTTATCTGAAGCTTTTTAATTTTCTCAATTCTCCTGAAATTCACAAAATTCTTCTCGAATTTTCTGAACTCTTCAAACTTTAGAATACACACTAAATTATTTTATCTTTCTTCAAATATTATGAATTCTGTAGAATTCGAACAAATCCTGCAGAAATCTGAAAGTTTTTTTTATTTCTCTTTAAATCTTCACAATACGCCATGAGTTATTTTGAATTTATGAATTGAATTTACTTATAAGTAAATTGCTCTAATTTTCTGTGAATTTTTTAAACTCTCACGAGAGCACTAAATTCTTTTAATGTTTATTAATTATCCTGAAGTCATTCAAATACATATTATGTTATTTTGAACTTCACCAGATCCTCTGAATATTCTAAATTCTCTTGAAATCTTTAGAATAAAAAATAGAGTGGAAGTAATGCATTACTTCTTGAAAATAATGGATAGTTTCAATAATTTCCAATTTTTCTGATATTTGGCATCTTCTAAAGTATGGATAGGAATTTCTCGACAAAATGAGACTTTTTTCGTTGTCTTCCCTGTTTGAAAAACTCCCGGAAACATTTCCAAAATATTAATTCCCACCATGCTTCCGGAAGCAATGTATTATTTTCTGAAAATCATGAGAATTGTAAATAATTTTATTTTTTGGTGGCAGTTGGCCTTTGTTTAAAAGTAGGTGATAGTTTGTCGTCAAAATAATACTATTCCGTATACGAAAAACTACTGAAAAAGTTCTCAAAACATGAATTTCAATAATGCTACTGGAAAGATGCATTATTTTCTGAAAGAAATATAATTGAATATAATTGAATCGCCGAATCGTAGAAGGGCATATAAAGAGGTCCATCAAGCTAGCACCTCCACAATCGAAATTCCCAAATTTTTTGGTATCAAAATTTTGGGCTTTTTTGGGGCGTTTTTTTGGGCTGTATTGCCGATTTTTGAGCTCCAATACTTTTTTTTTGAAAATTCAAATTTTGTTTAGAGGTGCTGGCTTGAATCAAGCCAACACCTCCACTACATAAAAATTTGAAAAAATTAAAAATCAAAGACGACGGAATCTTGGGCTTTTCTTGGGCTCTTAAACGCGCCAAAAACCAATTTTCAAAAACAACCCCTAGTGTAAATAAAACTACCCCCTATATAAAAAACAAACTAGGAAGAAATAAAGCGCACCAAAATTCTGGGCTTATTTTGGGCTCTCAAATACACAGGAAAAAAATTCAAAAAACCACCCCCTATGAGCAAAAAAATCACCCCCTTATCAAAAATTAAATCTGAAAAAAATAAAGTGTGTCATGATTTTTGTCTTATATTGGGCTCTCGAATGCACCAAACAAAATTTTCAAAAACCACCCCCATGTACACAAAACATCTCCTAAGTAAAAAATCAAACATGTGAAAAACGAAAAAAAAGCTTTTGAGAAGCCCAAAATTCAGAGACTATATTCACACTGCGACATTCTAACGAAGATCATTTTTTGAGAAAGTCATTTCTGCTTTGTGTCAGGGGGATTGATTTTGAGGTAAGGGTTGGAGCCCAAATATCGCTGTTGTTATTTTTGAGGAGCCCAAAAATCAGAGACTCTATTCACACTGTGAAATTCTAAAAAAGATCATTTTTTGAGAAAGTCATATCTGCTTGGTGTCAAGAGGGTTGATTTTCACGCTAAGGGTTGGAACCCAAAAATCGGTGTTGGTATTTTTGAGGAGCCCAGAAATCAGAGACTCTGTTCACACTGTGAAATTCTATGAAAGATCATTTTTTGAGAAAGTCATATCTGCTTGGTGCCAAGGGTGTTGATTTTGACGTTAAGGGTTGTAGCCCAAAAATCAGTGTTGGTATTTTTGGAGAGCCCAAAAATCAAAGACTCTATTCACACTGTGAAATTATGAAAAAGATAATTTTTTGCAAAATTCACGTGGGGGAACGTGAGAGCCCAATATAAGACAAAAATTATGACGCACTTTATTTTTTTTCAGATTTAGTTTTTGACAAGAGGGTGGTTTTTTGAATTTTTTTTCTGTGAATTTGAGAGCCCAAAATAAGCCCAAAATTCTGTTGTTTTTGATTTTTAATTTTTTCAAATTTTTATGTAGTGGAGGTGCTGGCTTGATTCAAGCCAGCACCTCCACACAAAATTTATATTTTCAAAAAAAGTAGTGGAGCCCAAAAATCGGCAATGTAGCCCAAAAAAAGCTCAAAATTCTGATACCAAAAAATTTGGGAATTTCGATTGTGGAGGTGCCAGCTTGATGGACCTCATATAAAGTCTGATCTCTGGTGGCGGGTAGGCCCCTCGTCATTTTTAAAAACATTTGCAAATTTTGATTTTTCAAAACTATATTCTCATTCGAAATTTAAATGCGCATCTTTTTTTTCTCTTGAAAAAAGTTGTAGCTCTGTGCATTCTTGAAAAAATTAGAAAAAAACATGAATTTCAAAAATTGAAAAAATTAGGTTTTTTCTCACTTCAACTAGCTCTAATTCACAGAATATTAAATATTTTCACTTCAAATTTGAAGGAATTATATTTCAAAGTGTATTTCAAGCGGTGAAGTAGTTGAGATTTATATGTTTTGTTATGAAAAATTGTTATTAATGTTTTTCTGGGTAAGTATACGAAAATGGTTTCAATATTTTCAATCGCAAAGTCTATCGACGTGAGTTTGAGCTATCAAAAACTTCTAGCGGGTGAAATGTTCATTAGAATTTTTAAAAGTTTTCTGTGAAGTTTCACTCCAAATGAAGAAAGTGTTAATAACCTACCAGTGGTTTATTCTCTCGAGCAATGCCGCGAGCACGTTACTCAGAGGCGCCTTCTAGCGGGATAGACACGGCCGTTTACGAAAGTTGGAAAATTGTATTTTTCAACATCAATTACTTTGTTTTTTTATAATAATATAAGAAATTATTTTTAAAATTGAGTATAAACTGGTTAATTTTTGAATTTAGTTCATAGTTTCCCAATAATAATCATTATGCCAACGGCCATACCACGCTGAAAAAACCAGTTCTCGTTAGATCACTGAAGTTAAGCAGTGTTGGGCGCGGTTAGTGCTTGGATGGGTGACCATTCGGGAATAATACTGCGTGTTGTTGGTTCGTCGTGGGTATGGTGAGCTCACACTTGTAGTTATTTACTACAAGAAACTGTCCACCTAGAAACACTACCCGAATCGGGTAGTGTCGCGCCTACCCCGAAAGGGAAATGGCTTAATGGTATACATACATGCTCTCTTTCTTTCTTTCTCCTTCTTTCTTTCTTTCTCTTTCTTTCTCTTTCTTTCTTGTACATGCTTTTCTTCTACATATTTTTCTTGGAAATTTTTTTGAGCATAGACAAAACCTTTTGCCCTAAACAGAGAAATAGAAAATTTTGACAAATTTGCACACACAAGTCTCCAGAATAGATTCGTACATCGTATGGATAAGAGCTTAGGCTCAAAAAGTGCATTTAAGTCTAGTGAATTGCAAAATATATCTTAATAAATACGTGTTTCAAGTGATTTGAAATTGAATCTACCGAATGCATTCCTCGTGGTAGAAAAAGAGCAAGGCAGGAAGAAAACTGGAAAGAAAATGTTCGAAAAACAAAGCGGAACAAGGTATTGAATGTTGTTAAACAATAAAACTACCTTCTATATCTTATATTCTTATTTAGAAGAAAAATCGATTGAATCATTTAATTAACTAAGGGAATTTTCAATATAATTATTATGCTATCTTATATAATATTATGAGTTAATGTTATTAAATTTATTTCATTTAATGTAGCTCAAACCCTCTATTTTTGTAAAAAATGGCGACGAAAATGAGTTCTAACTCCTGTACAAATTTGTATGATCATTCTTGTTGATGTAACTAATAATCATACAATTTAAACAAATTGATGTTGAAAAATATAATTTTTCTTTTCGAGCAAGAAAGAGAGCGTACTGATTGTTATTGGGAAACGATGAACTACATACAAAAATTAACCAGTTTATACTTAATGTTAAAATAATTTCTTATATTATTATATAACAACACAGTAATTGATGTCGAAAAATACAATTTTCCATCTGTCGTAGACAGCCGTGCCTATCCAGCTAAAAGGCGCCTCTGAGTAATGTGCTCGCGGCGTTGCTCGAGAGAATAAAACACTCGTAGGCTGTCAACACTTTGTTTAATTGGAGTGAAACTACACAGAAAACTCCCACAAATTCTAGTGAACATTTCATCTGCTGAAAGTTTTTGATAGCTTAAACTTACGTCGATAGACTTTGCGATTGAAAATATTGAAACCGTTTTCGAATACTTACCTAGAAAAACATTATTAACCATTTTTCATGACAAAACAAATAAATTTGAACTACTTTTCTGTTCAAAGTACACTTTGAAATATAATTCCTCCAAATTTGAAATAGAAATCTTTAATATTCTGTGAATTAGAGCGAGTTGAAGTGAGAAAAACCGCATTTTTTCAGTTTTCAAAATTCGTGTTTTTTGAAATGATCTCAAGAATGCACAGAGCTACAACTTTTTGAAGAGGAAAAAAGATGCGCATTTGAATTTCAAATAAGAATATATGTTTGAAAAATTAAAATTTTCAAATGTTTTTAAAAATGCCGAGGGGCCTTCCCGCCACCAGCGATCCTTTTTCTACGATCCGGCGGTTTAATTTACAATTCCGCTGACTCTTGGCCTCTTTCGACAATTGCTGTTATTGGTAATTGAAAAACTACCGCAAAAACTTTGAAAACTTAAATTTCAATCGTGCGGCTGGAAGTAATGAATTATTTCCTGAAAATTACACAGCTCCACAAAAAAAATCGAAAAAATTACCCCTGGAGTTTGAATATGTCTATCATATGTTTTTGGGGTCGCTGAATCCAAATTTGGGGTCCATTCAATCCCATCACGTCAGGATTTTACATAACCTTAGAAAATAGGCCCGAAACCTCAATCAATAAGCTTGAAATGCCATAACCTCAAAACCCCCAAACCCGGTAAAAAAAAGACAAATATGCGCGTTGAAGCCTTTGAGCACAGTATGTTCGAGCCATCCATGCTCCTTGAGCCTTGAGGCGACATTCTTCAATAACCCCATAACTCCGAAACCCCATAACCCGGTGAGTATAGCCTTATGTACAAGGCAGCCGGAACTTACCACCTTACTACCTTGTTCATAGTACGAAAATCTTTATGCTACTCAAGCGCGCGTATTATAAACGGGAAATAAGCTGCTGTTTTAAACTGAAGCCGTGAAATTGTCACTGGTTGAATCAGTATTCTGAATTATCACTGGTGAACCAGAGATTTTTCCACTTTGAGTGGACGAATCAGTAAGTGATTCAACTATAACAGCGTTGCTGATTCTACCAGTGACGCCAAATGATAGATTGAACCAGTGATATAGCGCTCGAAGCGGGCAAGACGTGAACCTCCAGTAGTATGGTACAAACGCGTCGCCGCGCCGGTCAGGTCTTGACATTTCTCGAGTGAAAACGAACCTTACTGTGTATTAGTGTTTGTTTTATAAATATTTGGCGCCTGGCTGCAATGAGCGGTAGATTTAATATCTTTAGCTTGATAGAGTGAGGTCCCTGGCCACTTGGGTTTAACATTGACCGCCGCGACACGCTGACGTAAGGACGGGCCTTCCCACAATTAGACGCAATATATTATATCCTATTATTTGCAGCGCGGCCCATATTCATTTCTGTGGCAGTAAAGTGCGGTTTTTCATATATGATTTTGAAAAGACTAGCATAAAAGGGATACACGATACGTTTCATGCCTAAACAGCTGATGCATGACAAGGCACACGACCAGATGAACACTGTCACTGAGAAACCGGTGAACCTCACTGATTAAACCAGTGCCAGAACTCCACTGAATGCACCAGTGAATTATCACTGATTGTCAGTGACACATTTCTGGCTATTTCAACCAGTGAGATTTCACACGAAATCAGTGAGATTTCACTCGAAACCAGTGAAATTTCACTGATTCATTTTAAGAGAGTGTAGTGCGAGTGTAGTGAATATTCATTTTTTTACCAAAGAAGTATAGATTGTATAAAAGCATAGTCAATGCGGGACATGCGGGACGCTACCCCAATATTCCGGGACACTGCGGGACAAATTTCAAAGCATGAGAGAAGGTATTAATGCGGAAGCATCCCGACGAATGCGGGAACGTTTCAGCGAATGCGGAACGGTTGGCTACCTTGCTTATGTACGAACTCTTATGAGTCAAATCTTCGGACATCATTGCTGTACTACTTATTCGTATTTTTGCAATCCAGGGCACCTCCACGTGGTTGACGGTGGGAAACGGAGTTATTCCATGATCCGGCAGAGACGAAAGTCTCGTTCTCACCAAGTGATTCTCTGGGCTTCATAAGGTCTGGAGGAAAGGAGGTGACACCCCTTTTTTCAGTTTATTTCAGTTTCTACAAGTCGCCTGATCCGGATGGCATACATATATCCGATCCTCTTACAGAGGGCGGGAGAGATCATCATAGGACCGCTTGTGAGACTTGATGGGGCTACTATAACGTCTTCAGTCCGAAAGCAGGCAGGATTGATTATACTTCATCCATGGATTTCCGTCCTATCAGCCTTACAACTTTCCTACTAAGAACAGTGGAAACACTAGTGGACAGATATGTCCGCGCCAAGTTATTGTCAAGTTGGGCACTTTACAAGGAGCGACACCTTAGGGCTGGTCACTCGACCGAGACTGCCCTATTCGGAGTAGTCAACCTAATCAAAGGGCAACTGAAGCAGAAAGGTCTCGCGATTGGAACCTTTATGGATATCGAAGAAGCCTTCAACTACACATCCAGAAAGATAATCAGGGCAACCATGATTGCACATGGTGTGCCTATAGCAGTCGTGGAATGAACTTGCCACATGTTGGCCAACAGGAACCTAACATCGAAGAAGGGTGATACCACTTTATGTGGAACGGTTCACTCGGAATGTCTACAGGGAGGTGTTTAATCGCCCCTGCTGTGGTGCTTGGTAGTGGATGAACTGCTTCATCTGCTCGCGAATCAGGGCTACCGCATGATAGGCTACGATGACAATATATTGGTTATCGTGCGCGGCCAAGATCTGGATGTGCTCTTCGGAGTATTGCAGCAAGCACTGGGGATAGTGGATTCTTGATGCAAGAAGACTGAATTATCGGTCAAACGGAATGAGACAGACGAGGGTTCATTCACCAGACAGTATAACTGGGGAACCAGGAGTACACTGAAATTGGGAGGACAACAACTGGAAATGAAAGAACGAGCTAAATATCTAGGGGTCATCCTAGATAAGAAGCTGCCATGGAACGAGCACCTGAAAAACGAGAGCAAAAAGCTAGTAGCAACTCTATGGCTCTGTAGGAGAACCATAGGAAAAAGCTTGGACTTGAAGCCGGAGACACTTATGTGGATCTATACAGTGATCCTGCGACCCAGGTTATCCTATGTAGCAGTGGTCTCATGAAACAGGGTTGAACTGTCGACTGTAAAGTCTTGACTGGAAAGAATCAGGAGACTGATTTTAAGAGGCGTCACTGGTGCCTAAAAATTGACACCGACAATGACATTGGGGGCACTGACCAGGTTGGAGCCCCTCGATCTCACCATCAAGGCCATGGCTGCAAAGGCGGCCTGGAGATTGAATATAGTAAAAGGTGGGAGGATCTCGATGGCAGTGCGGATCCCAACCAACATCGTGAGTAGAACGACCCTGAACATGCTCAGGGACCAAAAAAAATACTCGCTATCTCTTCGACAAGAAGTATCGTGTTAGCCTATCCACGAAGGAGGATTAGGTTAACGGCAATGCACACCTATCCAGTGATGGAGACAACTAGTTTACAGATGGCTCCAGAAACCTTGACATCCCTTGACACAGCGGCAACAAAGGTAATAAGATATCGGACAGGCTAGCAAAGCTAGTAGCAAGAGAAAAATTTACTGGACCCGAGCCATTTGTAGGCAGTTCCAGTTGGCTGGTCGCTGGAGAAATCAACAGTTGGCTGACCGAGGAACATCAGAATGAGCGGGAATTGGAAACTGGCTGCAGACAGGCCAAAACACTCCTGGGGTTGAAGCTAAACCTTAATCGAGAGAAGGAAATACTTAAGCTCGGAAGGAATGAAATCAAAGTGCTAACAGAGATGTATATAGGGCATGGTGACCTTGGATATCACAGACATAAGATAGGGCACCCAGAAAGTCCCCTCTATCGTCTGTGCGGAAGAGATTATAAGGGATTATGAATTCATACCTTTTTTCACTCTCTCGCGGTTGCGGAGAAACGACTAACACTCACGGCCAGTGACTGCATCAGTGAGTCAAAAGTATCGGCCAAGAGCGCGGCTGTGATCCTGGCCATGATAATAATAATGATGGTGAGGAAGTGGCGACCCCATTGCCCGAGAGCTCCGGCTCTTGCAGTCAGCCACGTTGCTCTGCCCTAACTCCCCAATGCAACGAATTGTGCGGTTACACCAGTATCGCGCAGTGCCACCCACAATAGGCCTCTCTCGGATAGAGACCATGGTTCAGTTGGGAGTGGTAACAGGAACGAACGGAGGCGACGACCAGGCAAAGGCCCCGGACAAACGCGATAACATCGATTTAAATGGTCGGACCAACTCAGGAGGGACCTCCTTACCTGTTGGCAAAGAAGCTCACTGGCGCGGAGAGGATTCATAAAGAGGTTACATGACCGTTGGGTCAATATGCACCCGGAAAAAGCTCATAAAACGCCTCAGTATTTAAGAGATCAGGTATCCTTCTTGCGAAAAAACGGATATGAAGCTCTTTATTAACAAGAAGAGGAGCAACATCCTCCAGCGAACATTCCACCCGTTCCAGCAAGACAACCTTTGCAGATAGCCGATCATGCTAACATGAGAAGTAGGAGATCTATCCACCAAGAAGACTTTCTCGGGATGGAAAAATTAGCTGAAGCTGATACTGCTCTCGCTAATTTGCTTCTCGAAGATGTTGATCTTTGGAATCTGAACTGTGCAGTTTACAAGAGGGCGGTCTCCCTGCTTAGCGACAATAGAAGTAACGATACCTCAGTACGTGTGAGTGAAACTCGCGAGCGTATTGCACAGCTTTAGTTCAAAATTGAAACGGCGAGACGGCATGCATCAAATATTCAGTGTGTGATTAGCTACATAACATACAATAAAAAATTCACTCTAAAAGTTAGGGCACTAGCTCCAAACTTAAGGAAAGCAAATCACACGCAGAACAAGTGTAAACTGTTGACCATCAAGCAGCACTGGACACAAAGAATAAGATCTCTATCAACAGGAAAACAGCGCCTTGAAGGGCAAGTAAAGTGGATTCACGAAAATTCCACCTTTTCTACTCATCCTTCCCGTTTTTTCAATAAAACGTCACGTGCCGTCAAAAATCCGCCTAGTCGAGGAGAGATTCAAATCTTCTGGGAGCAAGTATACAGAGATACTTATCAGCTAAATGAAGACGCTTCGGATATATCAGTCTTTTGTAACTTTTGCCAAAGATAAAGGTTCCAAGGTCCAGAGGAAGAGTGTCTACTATTTACTGCCGAAGAAGTGAGGAAAGTTATCGCTAGAACTAAGAACTTTTCAGCGCCAGGGCCAGATAAAATCAACAACTTTTGGTGAAACAAGTTTTCTTCTGCGCACCAACATCTAGCTCGTATATTTACTTCTTTCTTAAACGGAGAACAACCCGTCCCGCAGTGGTTAGTGGAAGGACGCACGGTATTGATCTCTAGACCGCAAATTTTTGTCAAGTCCAAAGAACTACATGCCCATAGCTTTCCAAACAATAGCTACAAGCTATTCACTGGCATCCTCAAAGAGAGGATATTAACATCTATCTAGCCGGTATGGAGTGCAACAGTTGAACAACGTGGATGCAAGAGAGGGCTGGCAGGTTGCAGGGAGAACCTGTTAATGGACAGGTGTATCACCCAGGACTTGATCAGGTATCCGCGCAATCTGTCCATGGTTTGAATTGAATACCGTAAGGCATTCGATAATACGAACCATGAGCTACTTATTAAGCTCCTTGAGTGCCTGAATGTGTATCCAAAAATAGTGAGATGCATAAAAGAGCTCATGCGCTTGTGGCGGACAAGATTTGTCATAGCATCTGACAAAAGACAAGTGACTACAAGCTATATCACATATAAGAGGGGGGTCTTTCAAGAAGACTCTCTGGATGCCTATGAAGCCCGCCGAACAGAAGAGAACATGAGGTCAACCACCTTTTATACAAGGACGACCTTAAAATCTTTGCTTCGTCGAAATAGGACCTCAACATCCTTGTGGAGACGGTAAATAGGTACTCTGAAGCAATTGACATGAGCCTCGAACTGGACAAGTGTGCCTGCGCCCACCTACACTGAGGAAGACTAGAAAATACATCATCGCGTGACTACATATCGGCGCCTCCATTTAATATGAGTCTATATGGTGACAGCGCTCTGTATGAGACTATTCCCTATGCTTATACACAGCGCATAGTCTCATACACGGCGCTGTCAGCAGATAGACTCACATTGAATCGTAGAGGGAAGATAGGTATAGAGGCGACAATGCCCACCAAGCTTAGAAGATGGGCGCGGGGAATGAGACGTCGAGAGTAGGCTTAGTTAGGGAACCAGCGATGCGAGGGCGCTAGTATCGCGAACCAGCCACGCAACCGTTCCCTCTACCCCTCTCCGCCTCTGCAAACGTAGAGGGAAGATAGGCTTAGCATGGGCTTAGCGTGACAAGTGAAAGAAATTGTTACTTGCCAGTTTTTCACCGTAACCAAGAACTGCTGCTAATAATCTCGTCGATTTTAAATATTTGCCAAATAGTAAAATATGCATTTCATTAAGAATGAATTTTCAAATGTATATCATAAGGGTGGTGCAAAAATTCGACTTTCGATTTTTGGTGATAAAACCCCCCCATTTTGTTCGTTTTTCGGAAAAAGAAATTCCGTAATTTTTTTTTTTTTCAACGTTAACCCGTGTCCTCGGGCTTTTGAAATTAACATGGGGTTTTACATGGGAAAAGCTCGATTTTCAAAAAAATGGAAAAAGAAGTACTTGTTATACATTTTTTCTCAATTAAAGTATTGTCACCTCTTGAGGAGTATTCAAGGAATAATTTCCACCCAATAGCTTTTAATTTTGATACACCTGAACCCCTTTAATTGTGCCCGGAAAATGCCCCAAAAAATGCAAAATAGCAGTTTTCTATCAAATTCATGCTAAAGACGGTATTTTAAAAAAAATTTCAACATTAATTATTTTTAATCGATAAGTGACGAGTTTTAAAGTATATTTTAAATAATTTTAAATTTTTAAAACAAATAGTATTTGTTCAAACAATTTTTCTCCCTAAAATCGTAAAAAGTCATTATTTTCTGAAAATGATGGGACAATTAAAGAATGTTGAAAGCAATACATGTTTGAAGGATGTTTGGTAATTATTTAAACAATTTTGATTTGTTTAAACAATTGTTTCCCCCTTTAAAGCCAGAAAAATTATTACTTTCTGGAATTAATGACAGAATTAAAGGAATTTAAGAGTAATATTTTTTTTCCTACAGAATATTTAGCAATTTTTAAAATAATTTTCATTTGTTTTAAACAATTTTTGTTTGTTTAATCATTTTTTTCTCTGCAAATCGAGAAAATTTATTCTTTTCAGCAATTAATGACACAATTAACGAATTTTAAGAATAATATTTTTTTGCTTAAGATATTTCGAAATTATTTAAACAACTATTAATCCTTCACTTGCACCTGTTCTGAAGTATGTCAATTTTTTACCATCTACATATATTATTTTTGGAAACAATCAAATATTTATAAAGCAGATCGTTATATCTTGTAGTCTTAAGAAATAAGAATATTCTCTCCTTTTTCAGTTCTGAACTTTTTTAAAATAAAAGATTTGGACAAAGCAACCATTTTTTACATAACAATTGAAACTTTTGTTACCCTATTGTTAAAAGTATAGGAAATATGATTTTTTTTGTTTTGGTAAAAATATCTATTCTTCTACTCAGGAGCCGTATATAAATTACGTAAAGAAATTAATTACTTCACAATCATTATTAATCGGAAAATTCCCGTAATGGGGCATTATATGTCTAATTTTTCCCCTTACATTAACAATGTTAGAATTGCAAGAGCCCGCACTGTTGGAGAATATTCTTCTTTCCACGTGTAGGTTATTAAATATCAATTTTGTCGAATAAATACGTCAAAATTATACAAATAATTTTAAAAGTTGAAACCCTCAAGTATATCATATTTTACTGGAGAAGTAAGAGAAGAAATGTATTTCTTGTTTATTAGTTCGTTTTTTAATATTATAGGTTTTTGTTATTGTTATACTTTTAATGTTTTTGAATGTTGTGCGAGAATCGCAATTTCAATTTTTGTAAAGTGTTTGAATGAAACAATTTCTGCACTTGAGCTCTCGAATTCAAACTCGCCGAACGCTCGAAAACGCTAAAAGCGTCACCCCGGGTCTCAAGGAATGGGAATTTTCAAATTCACAGAATTAATTTTTTAGATATAGGCTTCTATATTTTGACAAGGCATATTTAGAATTCTTATGTCCTAAACTTAGTTTTAAGAATAAAAGTTAAAGACTGAAGATAAATTTTTTTTCATAATATTCAGTAAGTGATTACAACATAAATCATCACAACTCGTACAAATTTTATTGAAACTGTTTGAAATTGAGTACGCATACAAAGTATACTCAGCGAATGCCTGCAAAATAATAGAAAGTTGAAAATGACCTTTTGTTTAATAACATCCAATTGAAAATTAAGGCCGGTCGGTAACCACATTTTCCTACTTTCGGAGACAAAAAGTATCGAGGCCACTTCAGACTAAAAACAACCTCCAGCAAGAAAGTTTTTCTATATAGTTCAAAGAAAATACCTGGAATATTTTAGATAAATTCATCAAAAGTTGACTGAAATATATACTTTGAAAATAGTACGAGAGTCGGGTGAGTTATTGGATTCGAGACCTCAACTGTACCTACGATAATGATAAAATGTTTTTTTATTTATAAGTTTAAAAAAAAAGTTTTACCTACATTATTCTGATTTTTTCCAAGAGTGCAGAAAGATAAGTATGAGAATAGCGAATGTATAAGTACAAAATCAAATAATGTAAAAAATGCCCATACATTTTATTATAATTCTAAGAAAATAATTACTGTATGCGAAGGATATTACTTGTATATTTTTATTTGTGTATTTATTAATAAGTTCATGTGTTGGTTATGATTACAATTTAAAAGTAAATAATATTCAATAAATGCTCACATATTGTAATAATAATGACTATTGTAATTAATCATTCTAAAAAAAGAATTATTCGTCTGGGCGAATCAAACAATTTCTAATGGGTTCGTTTAAAAAAAAAGTTCTTTTTTTCAATTTTAACTTGAAATATCAAAATACAAAGTTTCAAATGAAAAACGTATCGGTGGATATTTCCATTCACGAAAATATTGGAAGAAAGTTAATAGCCAGAATATAGTTCGGAAAGACCATTCCAGGTATAAGGGTTCTAAATTTTTTGCAGTTCGACTCATGTACACGGCACACTCTCTTAACCTACCCCACTCACACACGTAAAGCCTAAAAGCACTGGTTCCTGGCACTAGCGCCTTCGCGTTGCTGGTTCCCTAACTAAGCCTTCCCCTGCCGTCTCGCTCCCCTTAGCGTGCTTCAGGCTGCCCATTGCATTGTCGCCTCTATACCTATCTTCCCTCTACGATTGAATGGAGGCGTCGATATCTTGGAATACCGCAAGCGGAAACCCAAAATGTCGGTGTGTTGAAAACGGCTCTTGGAAAAAGGTATCGCCAAATTTTCAGAAAAATTTGGGCTTCCGATTTATCTGGAAAGAATAAGATCCAGACGATCAATTTGCTGGTCGTTCCTATACTGCTCTACATATTTGTTGCAGTAAAATTGAACCTCGATGAGTTGAAGCAACTTGACCGAAGCACACGCAAGATTATGACAATCCATCGAATTTACCATCCTAGATCTTCCGTACCTCGAATATACAGAAAATAGAACATACGCTTCTACTAAGAGAACATGCTGACAAGCCCCTTCATAGTAAATTCTATGACATTATACGAAGAGAAAAGCTCTCGGTGGGTCTGTCCAACATGTTTCTCAAATCTGCTGAATTAAAATCGAAGACTGGGGGATTTCTTTTGGCCTGTCAAAACGGCGTTATAGACACCTTAGCTTACCGCCAGCGCATAATGAACGTACCTGTAGGTGATGCAAACTGCCGACCGTGCAAGCAAGAGCCAGAAACACTTTCACATCGTTCACGGTGATATTGTACAGTTCTACTCGTCTGCATGCACCGGATATTCCAATAATTAAGGCGACCTGAAAATAAAACAAGAAATATGTAGTAAAACAGGTTTTTTATTGGCATTAGGGTCTATAATATTTCTCAATATTAAGAAATTTTAAACATTTAGTCCAGTTAGATTGATCAAAAAAGCAGGACATTATCCCACTCTTTACCACCTTAAACCTCTACTTTTCCCTCATCCCTTATACAATTTAACTTAAGGCACGTTATTTAAAAAACAGGGTTGCTACGAAATCAAATTTTCAACCAAAGAAATTAATGTTTAAACAAAAAAATAAATTTTTAACTAAAGAGCTTAATTTTCTACAAAAAAGACGATTTTTCAACAAAGTCCCTGAATTTTCAACCCAAAATGAAATATTTATATTTACAGTTAAAACTTTTATCTTCAACAAAAAAAAAACGAATTTTCAAGAAAATAGTTACATTGTCAGCCAGGTAAATGAAGAGTCAAATAAAAAGATGAATTTTTCACTCAGAAAATTAATATTCTACCAAAAAAGACGAATTTTAAACCAATTAGTTAAATTTTGAACGAATGAAATGAATTCAAGACCATGATGATAAATCCTCAACAAAAAAATAAAATAAAAATTGAACCAAATAGTGGAATTGTCTGCCAAAAAGATGAATTTTCAACTATAATAATGAATTTTCAATTAGAAAAAGTAAATTTTGAGAAAAATAGTTGAATTTTTGATAAGAAAAGATGAATTTCCAACCAAAAATGGAATAGTTAAATTTTTAGTCAAAAATTTAAATTCTAACCAACAAAAAAACATAGTTTCGACGAAAAAGTTAATTTTTCAACAAAACAAAAAGGTTTTTGAGAAAAATGATGAATAGCTAAAAAAAAAAAGAACTTCAACAAATTAGTTTCACTTTCAACTATGTGGTTGAATTTTCAACAAAAAATGCAATAGTTGATTTTTCAACGAAAAATGCAATAGTTGATTTTTCAACTAAAAATGCAATAGTTGATTTTTCAACTAAAAAAGATTTTAATTTTAATCCAAAAGTAGTTGAAGTCAACCATAGAAGACGAATTTTCAAGAAAACTAGATCCGCATACGCGGCGCTACGCGCGCGACCAATTTATTTGCATATAATTATTATATTTGGAAATGAAGTTCAATAAAATACCATGAAATTAATTTTTACTTCAATAATTTTAATTTGTACATGACTTCCCATGGATACCCTCTCACAATGCAGAATAAATACTTGTGCAACTCTAAACATTTGCATGCAACTTTGGAAAAAAACCTCTTAATTTCCTTATGAAAATATTCTAAATAATTAATAAATCTTGGAAATTTGTAGAGCCTAATGAAGTCATCGAAAAGATATTCTTAGTTAATTCTGTAAAAAATTCACCCTATTCGTTTAAAAAATAGTTTAAAAATTTTTCTAAAAAGTTGTTTAAATAATTTATAATTCATGTAAATTTACAAAACAACATAGAAAGGATCATCGGAAAGACAATCTTAGTTGACTCCGTAAACAAATTGTGTGTATTATTTGAAAAATACCCAGACTCTGAATATGTTTATGAAAAATATGTCAATAATGAATAATTATTATGGATGTTCAAAGTAATGTACGAAATTATTATTTGAAATACATACTTCGTTGCTTCCGTAAAAAATTGAGCCTATTCCTTCAAAAATAGACAAACTTTTAATACGTTTCGGAAAATTGTTTAAATGATTAATAATTATTATAAATTTGCGAAGTATCATAGGGAATAGTCCTAGAAAAGACATTCTTACTTGCCTCCTATTTTCTGATAAAAATTGATCAAATAATTAATAATGCTTGTGAATTTACAAAGTATCACAGAAAAAAGTTACCGGAAATATATTCTTAGTTAGTTCTGTAAAAAAATGTAGCCTATTGGTTGATAAATATCTAAACTCTGAATTTGTTTATGTAAATTGTTTAAATAATTAATCATTATTTTTAATTGACAAAGTAACATAGAATAGAGTCATCAGAAAGACATTTTCAGTTGACTCCGTGAACAAATTGTACCTATTCCTTGAAAAAGACCCAAACTCTGAATATGTTTATGAAAACTGTTCAAATAATCATTAATTGTTATAAATGTTCAAAGTATCGTAGAAATAGTTATTGGAAATACATTCTTTGTTGATTCTGGAAACAAATTGGGCCTAATTCTTTCAGAAATAGCCAAACTCTTAATTTTTTAATGAAAATTAAATGAATTAAAATTTTTTTGAAAATGTTAGCATTACAAAGCTTTCTCTATGAGGGAGCAAAAATAGCCAAACTCTTGATCTGTTTATGAAAATTGTTTAAGTAATGATTCATTCTTAAAAATTTGCAGAACATTATAGCAAAAAGTCACTGGAAAGATATTCTTACTTAATTCTATAAAAAATGGTGCCTATTCGTTAAAAAATAGCCAAACTCTCAGTTTTTTAATTGAAATTATTTAAATAATTGAAAATTATTGTGAAATTACAAAGCAACATAGGTAACAGTCATCCGAAAGATATTCTTAGTTGAATTTGTAAATAAATTGAGCCTATTCGTTGAGAAACAGCCAAACTCTGAATATGTTCATGAAAATGGTTAAAATGATTGACAATCATTGTTTTGCAGAGTAACATAGGGAAGACTTATTTTTGATATATTCCTTTTGGTTCTGTAAACAAATTGAGCCAATTCATTAAAAATAATTATATTATAAATAATATAATTTTATTCTTGTGAATTTACAAAGCAGCATATAAAATAATCATCGAAAAGACATTCCTTTTTGACTCCGTAAACAGTTATTGGAAATACATTCTTTCTTGATACCCTAAACTGATTTATCATATTCGTTGAAAAAAGGCCAAGGTCTTAATTTGTTCACGAAAATTATTTTAAAAATTAATATTCTTGAAAATTTGCAAAGAATCATACAAAAAAAAGTCATCGGAAAGATAATCTTAGTTCATTCTGTAAATGAATTGAGGCTATTTGTTAAAAAATACCCAAAACTCTATTCGTGGAAAAGTGGCCAAACTCTGAATTTGTTCATGACAATTTTGTAAATAATTATTAATTCTTGGGAATATAGCAAGCATAGAGAAAGGTCACCGGAAAGATATTCTTAGTTAACTCCGTTTTCTTTAAAGATAAATGAGTCAAGGGTAAACACATTTTGTTTAATCTGCTCAACTTCTTTAAATTCCAAAAATAATACAAATTTTAATGTTTTCTAATGAAAATATCACAGATGAATTCATATTTTTAATCGTTCAACATTGCAATAATAGTTACAATTAGAAGGAAGTTATATTTATCGAAAATGTAATTGAAAGTGAAATAATATAAAATTAGAAACGTTCATAATCAGAATTTCTGAATCTTCATACTTTTTATTGTTTATTATTCTAATGAAAAAAATTTTTTTTGGAAAAAAGTAAGGGTATATAATTGTAAAAAGAAATATTAAGGAATGAGCAAAAATATTAATTAAAATTGTAATTTTTTATTTAAAAATAATTAGTTCAGGATGAAATCATTTTCAATTGCATTGCTTCCGTTTCCGGTACCGAATAGTAAAGGACGCGTGTTTATTCTGTGCTATCTTTTTTGGTTTTTGCGACGAGCGGGGAGGTGTGACTGAAGCGAAAGGTGGTGAGGGAGGTCAGTGAAGTGAATGGGTTGTGTGGAAGTGTGGGGAGGCTGTTTTTGTAAGGTTAAAAGTGTTAGGAGGAGAGTTGAAAGTGATAATTTGGAGGTTAGTTGTCATGGACGGAAAAGTGAGAGAGAAGATAGGGGACAGCAGATCGGTAACATAGGCCAGCATGCCTGTTTCGAGGAGTCCACTGGGGTCCGGTGGAGGGTAGCAGCAGGTAGACAACAGCCCCGGTGCTGATGATCTAACTGCGACCGGCGTAACGGGGAGTGATAAGGGGGATGTCGTAGATAGTGATGATTGCGAGAGCCAGTATGCTACGCCAGGAAACTCCGGGTGGGGAGAGAAGGAAGGGGGGCTAGTTGACAGGAGGACTCGAGGTAGGCCGTCAAATCGGGAACTGCTTAATAGATCCAGAGCTAGCAGTGCAGGATCGAGACAACTTTTTGATAAATGGAGGCAGGGGGGAGGGCTTACGGATAAAAGTGACGAGGGGGAAAAGACGGAAGACAGTAAAAGATCAAGGGAAGAGGAGGGGTATGAGCAGGGAGATGAAAAGTTGCGCAAAAAGTTTAAAAAAAAGTCTCCACCGGAAAGGAATAAAGCAAAAGGGAAAGTCGATCTGCAGAGTCTGGAAAATCTTATTAAAGGGTTTAGAGAGGCAACGAACCGAAGTCTGAATGACATGAAAAAGCGAGGGGAGGAGGTTTGGGAGGAAATGAGGAAAGTTAGAGAGAAGTGGGAAGAATGGGATCTGGTGTGGCGGCAAGAAAGAGATCAAGTTTGGAAGCAGTTGGAAGATATTGAGAAAAATCAAAGGATGAGTGAGAAAGAGAGGAAATCGGATGTGGAGAAATTGGCAGAAAGAGTGAAAAAGCTAGAGTGTAAGTCTGAGGAGATAAAGAAAGAGAATGAAGGGGTGAGAGAAGGAGAGAGTATAAAAGAAAAGAATGAGAACGTTATCCTAGAAAATGTGAGAATGAAATCAAGATTGAGAGAGTTGGAAAGAAAAATGGAAGTAGAAGAGAAGACTAAACGGAGTAGAAATATAGTGATTAGAAGAATGAAAGTGGATAGTGGTTCAGGAAGAGAGGAAGTGGAAAAGTTGATGGGTGAAATTGGGGCAAATGTGCACGTGGAAGAGGTAAATGGAGTCGGAAGGAAGATTGAAGGTAAATCACATATGTATATAGTGAAAGTGAGAAATGAGGAAGAGAAAGTTGATATCTTGAGAAAAAAGAAAGCTTTAAAGGGAAGGGAAGAAAGGATAGAGGAGGATATGACGTGGAATGAAAGAAGAAGGAAGTGGATGATGAAACAGAAAGCATGGAGTGAAAGAGTGAAAGGCAACACGGTATGGATAGGGAAAGACAGAATGTGGATAAATGGGAATGTGTGGATATGGGATGATGAGGAAGATAAATTGAGTGAAGTGTGTAGGGAAGGTCCATGGCGACGAAGGGAAAAAGTGGAGAGTAAGGATATAAGGGAGGAGGTAATGGAAACAGCAGAGGGTGAAAGGAAAGAAGGAGAAGAAAATGGAGCGACGAGGTTTCCACAAAAGTAGGGAGGGGATATAAGGACGAAAGAAGGGAGGAAGGAAGAGATAAGTGAGATGCCAGGAGCAAAGAAAGATAAGGTGAAGGGAAGAAAGGAAGGGGGTATTTGGTCAGGGGTGAGGAAGGAATTGGTGGGAGAAAAGAGAATAGAAATGGGATTTGAGGGAACGGATGGAGTTATAACGAGAATGGTGAAGATAGGAAAAAGAAAAGTGAGGATAGTTTGCGTTTATAGGAGGAGGGGAGAAGAAGAAGGTTGGATTGTGATTAGAAAATGGGTGGCGAAAAAGGATGACGAATTGGTGTTGATAGGAGGTGATTTGAATGCGTGGACGGGGGAACAGGGAGGGGAAATATAGCATGAAGAGAGTGAGACTTTCAGGAGAAAATCGAAACACAAACAGGTGGACCAGGAGGGTAAGACTCTGTTGGAAATTCTGGGAGAAACAGGATGGTTTATTTGTAATGGGAACTTGGAAGGGGATGAGGAAGGCGAGATTACGTTTGCAGGGAAAGGGGAAACAGTGATTGACTACATTCTGGCCGAGGAAAGTATAAGGAGGCTGTTGAAAAGAGTGGAAGAAGGGAACGAAATAGTGTCAGAACACTTCCCGGTCATTGCAACGTTGAAATGCGGGAATTGGAGAAGAGAGGGAAGGAAAAAGGAGGGAGTGACAAGGAAAAAAGCAAAGATGGGTAAATGGGGAGTTGATAAGCTGAGAGAATATACGGAAAGAATGGAAGAAGAGAACGGTTTGATTGAAGATGGGGGAGGCGTGGATGAGATGTTGTGTAAGATGAAGGGAAGGGTAGAGAAGATAGTGGAAGAAATTAGGCCAAGTGAGGAAGAAAGAAGGAAGAAGAGAGGATGGTGGGATGCGGAATGTGTAGAGAGTAAAGAGCGCATGAAGTTATCCTTAAAGAATTGGAGAAAAGGAGAGATAGACAAAAAGGAGTATAATAAAGAAAAAGGGAACACGAGAAATCATTGGATGTGAAACGACAGGAGGCAAAGGTAAGGTACATGGAGGAGGTAGAAAAAGCAATAAAGGAAGGAAGAGAATGGGAGGTGATCAATAGAGAAAGGAGTGAATGGAAAGCAATCAATGAAGAGATAAGTATGGATGAATGGACGGCACATTTCAAGAAATTGCTAGGAGGGGTGGATAGCAAGGTGAGGGGGGATGGTAGAAAGATCAAGGAGGAAGGAATAGAAGGTGGGAATGAGTTGACCAGAGAGGAGGTGAACCAAGCAATTGAGAAGTTAAAAAGAGATAAGGCGACAGGAGAGGATGGGATGGAGAATGAAGCGTTGAAATTTGGCGGGAGAAGGGTTAGAGAAGAGATTTGGGATGTATGTAATAGAGTATGTAGAGGGGAAGGATGGCCGAAGGAGTGGAGAACAGTTTTGGTAGTTCCTTTATTAAAGAAAGGAGGGGGGCAAAACGTGGAAGATTATAGAGGAATCACTCTCATGCCAGTAACGTATAAGATTTACGCGGAGGTGCTTAAGAAGAGATTAAAAGAACAGGTCGAGGAGAAAGGAAGTATTCCACACAATCAAACAGGATTCAGAAAGGGGATGGGGACAGTGGATAACATTTTCATACTAAACTATTTAGTTAATAGGAACCTGGGACAGAAAAAGGAAAGCTATTCGCACTCTTTGTAGATTTTAAGGCAGCTTTCGACTCGGTGAATAGGAAAGTTTTGTGGAAGGCAATAAAAGAAAGGGAAGTGGACGAAGAGCTGACTGAGAGGATAAAAGAGGTCTTTACGGAGACAAAGACAAGGGTGAGGATCGGGGAACAGAAAGGAGAGGAATTCTGGACAGGGAGGGGTCTTAGGCAAGGGTGCCCGCTAAGCCCGTTGTTGTTCAGCATATTGTTAGCAGACCTAGAAGAGAAAATGGAAAGGAAAGGTAAAGGTGGTATTTTCCTAGGAAATAAGAGAATATACTCGTTAGCGTACGCGGACGATGTGGTGCTTCTGGCAGAGAATGGAAGTGGAATGAACTTGCTAATGAAAGGATTTGAAGAGTACGTGAGAGAGAAAGACCTGACAATTAATGTGACGAAGACAAAGATAGTCTGTTTCAGGAAGAGAAAGAATGAAGTAAAGTATGGATGGAAGATAAATGGGGAAATGGTGGAAATGGTAGAGGAATTCTGTTATTTAGGATTCTGGTTTGAAGCGGGAGGTGGAAACGATCTGCAAGTGAAAAAAAGGATGGAAAGTGCGAGTAAGGTGATGGGTCAAGTGTGGGGATTGGGAAAAGAAGATTCAAAGAGGACTGGAAGATGAGAGTATGGCTGTTTGATTCACTGGTATGGTCTGTGATGTGTTATGGAGTGGAGATCTGGGGATGGAAGGAGTACAAAAAAGTAGAAAACATGCAAGAGAGATTTCTGAGATGGGTTATGGGAGTGAGTTGGAACTGCCCAGGGTATATGTTGAGAGAAAAAAAAGGGTGAGAAAAAATGGTGATAAGGCAGCGAAAAAATGTATGAAATTTTGAAGAGAAACTTAAGAGTGGTGAGGGTAGCAAAGTTGCACAAGCATGCCTGCAGGAAGTACTAGATAGAGAGAGGAGAGGAAACACAGGGCATTCAAGATGGGAGGAGGAGAGATGGAAAGTGAGAAGAGAATGGAGAATGTGTGACGAGGAGACGGAGTGGCAGGTAATAGAGGGGGAAATGAGTAAGAAGCAGGAAGAGCAGAGATGGGAAAAGATTATGGAGTCAAAATATAATAAATGGTATAGATTCGTCAAGATGGAAGGGGTCCCAGAATATTTAGGGAAATTGAAAAAGGAGTGCACGTGGTCCAGGATGATACGCTTCAGAATGGGAGAAGGTATGAAAGAGTGTAAATATTGGATGAGTGAAGAAATGAAAATGTGTAGGGTATGTGGGTATGAAAGGGAATCTTGGGAGCACGTGTTGGAGAGATGTACAGGGGAAGAGGAAGGGGGAAAGAGTGTTGTAGATAACGTTAGGTGGATACTGAGTGGTTGTGGACAAGGGGAAAAGTGGATGAAGAGCTTAGAAGAGAAAAGGGAAGAGAGAATGCATGGGGCAGGTGAAAACCAAAATTGAAATATGGATAAGGAAAATTAGTGTTGCGTGTATTTAAAAAAGCTTGAAGAATAATTGTAAAAGGAAACGGAAGCCCTGGAAGGTCTCGCGCACTTGTTAGATAATAGTTTTAGCTAGTAAGATAATAGTTAAGAACTTGTAAATAATAAGAAGGCGAAGCGACTATAGGTTAAGATAAGCATAAGGCATAGAGGATAAGTGAAATTGTAAAAGATGTAAAGGGAACGGAGCCCTCAAACCCGTAAAAGGGAGAGTAATAAAATACAATACATTTTCAATTGAATAAGATTTCAAAAATAGTTTAAGTTTGAAAAGTCATAGACGTCGAAAATGTAACTAAAATAGAAAAAAAAACTAATTGCTAAATATTCATAATTTTCCATTATTTCTAATTATAATGAAAAAAGTTACAACTTGTATTTGAAATTGTAATTTTTGTTCAATTTGCTTGAAAGCTATCTTTTTGGAAAAATTGAAAGAAACACAGAATAAATTCATTAAAATGTTTTAATATTACATCACAGTAAAAATTAGGGAAGAATATATTGCATGTGAAAAATTAATTCAGAAAATCTTAAAACAATAGATCATTTTATTGAAGAGATTATTAAAGTACTGGAAGCAATTAACAAAAAAAAAGACGGAAATTAATGTAAAGAATAGTTTTTACCAATAACAAAATTTGTACTGGTTTTTTGATTCACATTAGATACAATGTGCATATATTCTCTTGTGAAAATAAATTTGTTTAAAATGTTCAAATGGTTTTGATTTCAATATTATAGTTCAGATAGAAAAGTTGTGCTTATTATTAAAAAGGTTATAGCTGCATGTGTGTTTTGATGTAAGCTAAAAAATAGCCAAACTCTGCATTTGTTTATGAAAATTGTTTAAATAATCCATCATTATTGTCAGTTTACAAAGTATCATAGGAAAGAGTCATCGAAAGGGCATTCTAAGTCGATTCCGTAAAAATAAATTGAGCCTATTCGTTAAAAAATAGCCAAACTCTGTATTTGTTTCTGAAAATTGTTTCAATAATTAATGATTCTTGTACATTTACAGAGTATAATATCAAACAGTCACCGCAAAAGCATTCTTAGTTGATTCGGTTAAAAAAATTAAGCCTTTTCGTTGAAAAATAACCAAACTCTGAATTTCCTTACAAAAATTGTTTAAATAAATAAATCATAATTCTTTAGATTTTGTAAAGTACTATAGAAAAGAGTTATCGCAAGTATATTCTTAGTGAAATCTGTAAAAAAATTGAGCCTATTCATTGAAAACCAAAATTGATTATAAAAAAATCTTAGTTTTAAATAAATAATAATTCTGGGGAATTAGCGAAACATCATGAAAAAAACTCATCGAAAAGACATTCTTAGTTGATTCCGTGAAAAAATTAAGCCTATTCATTAAAAAATATGAACCTCTGAATTTCCTTACAAAAACTCTTGAAAGAAATCATAATTATTGAGAATTTGTAAAGCACTATGGAAAAAAGTCACCGCAAAGACATTCTCAGTTTATTCTGTAAGAAGATTGAGCCTATTCGTCAAAGAACAAAATTTATTATAAACAAAATCTTAGTTTTAAACAAATAATTCTTGTGAATTTGCAAAACATCATGAAAAAAACTCATCTAAAAGACATTCTCAGTTGATTCCGTGAACAAATTAAGCCTATTCGTTGAAAAATAGTAAACTCTGAATTTCCTTGCAGAAATTGTTTAAAACATAATTCTTGGGGATTTTGCAAATCAACATAAAAAAGAGTCACCGCAAAGATTTCTCAGTTAACTTTTTAAACCTTAAAGTTATCCCCTCTCTGTGATAAGATAAAGAATGAGGGGGGTCGCTGAAGACCCCAGCAAAAATGTATTTATTGTAACAAGGGTTTTCAATATTTTTGCACGAAAATGTTTTTGGATATACTTTTCTATATCCTTCATAAGATAAAACTAGTTAATGTTTATATATTTAATTTAAAAATATGTAAAAAAATTAAAAACTAAAAAAATGGGAAAAATGACTCACGATTAAAAAAAGGTTGGGTAATGGGTATAAAAGACCCCAGGGATTACTTTAAGGGTTGAACAAATTGAGCCTATTTGTTAAAAAATGAACAAACTATGAATTTGCTTATAAAAAATTGTTTAAATAATAACTCTTGGCAATTTTCAAAATACCATAGAAAAGAGTCATCGCAAAGATATTCTCACCTAATTTTTTTTAATTCAGCCTATTCATTGAAAAATAGACAAACTCTGAATCAGTTTATAAAAATTGTTTAAATAATGATTTATTCTTGTAAATTTGCAAAGTATCATATAAAATAGTCACTGGAAAAGCATTCTTAGTTTATTTTTTTTTAATTGAGCGTATTCGTTGAAAAATAGAAAAACTCTGAATTTGTTTATAAAAATGGTTTAAATAATTAATAATGCTTCCAAATTTGCTAAGTTTCATACCAAACAGTCACCGGAAAAGCATTCTTAGTTTATTGCGGTAAAAAAATGAAGGCTGTTCGTTAATAAGTAACCAAAATGTAATTTTTTTTTTAAATTGCCAAATAGCATCTTCTTTCAAGTAAAGGTAATAAAACTTTTATTTCTCGCACATTCCATACCAAAACTCTGAAATGCAATGAGCTGAATATTCTGAATCCAGAAAAGAAGTTTTGTTCAATAATTTGTTTATAACGTAATAAACAATTTGTTTAATCATTCTTGACTATGTACTGGAAATTATTTACAGATAGTTTCAGCACAGATATAAAACCTTTTTTGATAAATCTTTCCATTACAAAAATTAAGCCTGTTCGTTAATAAATAGCCAAACTGTGAATTTTATTTTAAATTACTAAATAGCATCTTCATTCAAGCAACAATGATGAAAACTTTTATTTCTCGCGCATTCCATACCAAAACTCTAAACTAAACATTCCAAACCCAGAAAAGAACTTTTGTTCAATAATCTGTTTATAATGTAATAAATAATTTTTTTAATAAAAAAAAAATTAAAAAAAGGTACTTCTGAATTGTCAAACAAAAATGTAAAGCTGGTTTTTAAATAAAAAATTCAGAAAATTCGTTATAAAAAATACAAAGACACAAATTTTTCGAAATATCGAAAGCTTTAATTAAAAAATAAACGGTACTCAAAATTTGGAAATTTTCAAACATTTTGAAATGTAAATGAACTATGACTAAAACGTTAAATTGAAAATGAATTTTTCAAAATACGAATAAAATATAAAAAATGTTAATGAAAAGCCTTCTTTCAAAAAATTGCGCTAAAGGAAAAAAATCTGATCAAAAATGTAGAATTTTCATGTTAAAAAGAAAAATTTTCTATAAAACAGTTGAATTTTAAATTAAAAATCTTCACTAATTAATTAAAATGATATACATCTTAGTGGAAAAGAATTCAATCAGAATTTTATTGAATAACATAACTTAAATGTGGATTTCGACTGAAGCTTAGTGACACATTATTAATAATATTCAATTATGTTAGTAAATAAGTTGTAAATGACATTATTCGCTTTTGAGTATTGATTCGTTACAAATATTAGGTAGTAAAATAAACTTTTCATTGGTATAGGGTTTACAATTTTTCCAACGCTAGGAAATTCAAAACGTTTCGTCCTAAACTTACTTTGATACTTGTCAATTGAAATAGATACACTTAAAAAAAACTAGCGAAGATACTAGTTAAATGAATAGGTAGTTCTACATAATAATAAAAAAATTCTTAGAATCTGAATTAATCATATTAAGGTATGTCTATTTTCTGGGCCAATTTATTAAAATGATCTTTATGTTAGTAGCAAAGTAACCAAAATTGTATTGAATAACATAACCTAAAACTCAATTTCGGCTACAAATTATTGACTTTTTATTAGTAATAATCATTCATACCAGTAAATAAATTCTAAAGAATATGAGTCACTTTTGAGTAATAATAATTAATTTATAAATATCAAGTAATTGAATCAGAGACTAACAGTTTCCTTTTCTGCGGCCATTTATTTTGACTAATTCCGATCTAGATATAAATTTGTGTCAATATGACGATGTAGCTATGAATTTGCGTGAATATAAGTGTTTATATATAGTATGTACCACTGTTGCCAAATACTGGTAGTCTGGAGCTTCGTTGAGAAACTTTTCTACGTCCTCTGACGATAAGATTTTCGATTTTTTGCTCTTGAAGCCAACAGACTAGAAAGCAGTTAACTTTGTATAACATTCAATTTTAACTTAAGGGTTTATCCAGAAACCTATTCCCTGAGAACGGCAATAAAATCTGAACTCAAAAGAACAAATATCAAGGTCTATGGCTTAATGTCTCTGTTTGTTAATTTTTTTAAGAAGAAAATTAGAAAGGTGTTGTGCCGATGAATTCCTTATGAGATTTCTAAAGAAATAAAAGAAGAATGTTCTTTTCCCCTTTCACAATGGAATATAGGACATAACAGCAGAAGGATACGTTTTTTCTCTTTTCTTGTTTATGCTTGTGTGAAACTGAATTTCCTTAGAAATTTTATTGTAACATATCATCATGAATTTCGCGGAAATTGACAGACTGTGTAAATTTTAACATGTTATCGTGATTTCGCGGGAATTTCACAGATTGTGGGACAAAGAGATAGTTAATCCATGGAAATGTTATACATAAAGAGAGAGAGCAATAATTCAATCAGTTTGAAAAGAGACCTTTCGAAAGATAACAAAGACTTTGATACGTTTATCGAATTTTGATAGGAAACATTGGAAATTATTGTAATTTAATTTTCTGTTAATTTGCAATTATAATAAGTATTAAAGTGCAAAAATGATTTAAAAATATTAAGGATTGACACATGTTGGTCCCAAGAAGTAGTATAAAAAAGACGGAGAAAGAGAAAGGAAATGAGAGAGAGGATGGCTTGGTTGTCTCTTTTCCAATTCTCTCCCTCTTTTTTCATCTTGTTATATACTTGTCTCTAACGAGCCGATTAAAGCGTTGTTTGGAAAAATATGTTGAGGTCTTTCTTTGCATTTCTTTTTGCATATATTGAGCTTTTCGAATATTTTTTTTCAAAATAATTGATTTTTGGATTCATAATGTTTCTGAGCATTTTTGTTCAAAAATAGAAATTTTTGCACGATTCACTTGATGATATTATGTTTCTAATTTTCTTCTTAATCAATTTTAATGTTATTCTTAGTACCCAATGTGGTTTTAGCATTAATTCATGAGACCAAAGAGTCGAATGTTTCATTACTTTTGCCAGCTCACTAAAATAGGCCATTAAAACGTTTTCTGATAGTGATTTGGAATTCTTTGACGCTGTCCACTTCATAAATCTATCGTACGTTGCATTGTATTTAGTTTTGGACTTTTCGGGTAGTAAATGTTCAGAAGCACTTGCAGCGGCTTGAATAATATCTGGTGCAGCACACTCTTCACCAGTTTGATTCAAATCTTCATTCAAGTCCATCTTCTTTTGACAATGAGAAGGAAAATTTCACTTGCACTCTAAACACGTCGACTTTAACCTGGCACCTGTCATCAGCTGTTCGCTTGGACACTGAGCGCTGCTGTTGCTACGTTTCCCCCCAATTGTCGCGATGCGGAAAGTTGCTTATCTGCAAAGTGCGCATGCGCCAATATTATTCCCGCATTGTTATCCGGAATGAGTCACTTTGCATATATATATGCTACATGGAACGGAGTACTTTCGAGGTGGGCGTTGCAAAAAAGTTATTTTCTAAGATTTAATATCTCGTCGCGCAGTTGCGGTGTGAAGTTGCACCGTTACAACCCAGTTTTATTTAATCCATTTTTATGAGAAATTCGAAAATATAAAAATATACCTTGAGTCCTGGGAAACCCTGTATATTTCGGGCTCGGCCTGCAATTGGCCTTAACGCTATATTCAGGGTCTCCAAACGTCAACAGTCAGGCGCGTATGGACCATTTCCAATTGGAAAACATAATATTACGCAATATACGTGACTATATATCCGCGCAACGCGCCTTTCCGCTACACTGCTGGCGTTTCTCGCTTCGGTGAACACCCCCTCTCGCCACCGAGGGGCTCCACTCTCAGTCTAAAACCGCCGTGACAGCAACACTCGGAATTATTGAATCCGAGCTAAGTAAATCCAGGTCCGAGTGTATTATGATTGCGTTATTTATACGTGTAATATTTCTATATACAAATTTTCGAGAATATGAACACTTTATAGACTTGAAAGAAAAAAATTGCTGTATCTGCCAGTCGTGAGTTTGATAATTTTCAAAGTTCCTGCGTCGCAGTTTTGTGCATCTTTCCAATAGGTAATAATATTAATACGTAAATGTAGATAAGTAATAATAGATACAATAGAAATGTTTACCTCAAAAAAATGCACACGTACTCAAAAATGTTTCTTTATCTTTTTCGGGATTATTAAAAAGTTTCAGTGATCGTTTCTTTATTATTCTATTATCTATACATATAATATTTCTATATATAAGTTTTCAAAAATATAAAAAATGTACGGACTTGAAAGAAAAAAATGTCTATCTCTACCTTAGTCGTCAGCTTCATAATTTTTAAAATTGCTGCGTCGCAATTTTGTGCATCTTCAAACTCAAAGAAATGTACATGTATTGAAAAATGTTTTTCCGTCTCTTTTGGCGTTAATAAAAAGTTTATTTATGATTTTTATTATTTTTGCATTATATTTTCTTGAAGAGAAACATACATAGTGACACATTTTCTTGAGTTTCTGTTCCAAGGAAAAGACGGGCTCTCAGAAAAAAAATTGTACATTCATAAAGGTACGTGCTCTTAAATATTTGGAATTATTATCAATTTTAATGCATAGGAAAGACTATCTTACATCAGATATAAGTAATAATACAGTTATAGATATTATTATCAATCAAGAATACAACTGTTCATCTGGTACATGACTGTCCCAGTACAGGTTGCCGGAGTCCCAACACTGAGCATACGTACTGGGCCAGTAGTGGCTTGTAATGCTCCGCAGTACTGGCTTGCGTTACAAGCGCGGTTTACTGCACAACTCCGGTTCTGTATTGGCAAACTGCTGGCGTACGAAAATGCCGAAGTTCATTTAAGCAATAATAAAAAATCATGGCATTGTTTTTAAGACGCATCTGCTCTATTCATTCATCATCACAGGACTGCATATCGTCCGAATATTACTTATAATTTCGAAAAAGTAAATTTCATTTGAACTTTCTTGTCAATTTTAACACCCACTATGGCCATTCTCTAACAATATTGCATAAAATATATTTATAAGATGAATATAAATTCATAGCGAGTATTTTGTCTATAATTATCATTAATGGTCCTGCTCAGAATGAATATACCGGCTGTCTCAGTACTCAAGGTATATTTGTATATTTTTTAATTCCTCATAAAAAATGAAGTCGAAAATAATAAAAATTGATTGTAATGTTAATGATTAATGAGTGATGAAGTATTAAAGATTATTAAAGGAGCACGCGTTTATGGATGACAGTTCATGTGTCATTGACGAGAGTGTGTGCAGCGAAAAAGCTGAGAGAGTGTAATATCAAATTTTCAGAAAGTTGTGAATGTCAATGGTGCAACTTGACACAGTAACTGCGCGACAAGATATTAAGGCGGTTTGATGTTTAGCCCATGTATTAGTCGCGCCCATTTTCCTCCTACACGGATGAATATTTCGATGTAATATTTTAACCACATAATCTCAAGGGCATAATGCCCAACCTGTCAGTCACTTTTTTTTTTAAATGGTCTTGTTTTTTTTTTTTTTTTTTTTTTATCAATCGAAAATGTGGTTCATTTCTGCGCCTGGAAACGAGCAATCCGTCACCGGGAAAGTACCCCCGTTGAACCAAAAGCAGGCGCTCCGAATTTGAAAGGGAATTTATCCTAATTCACCGTGACGGTTTTCGAAGATGTTTGAACCCGGTCGTAACTCATCCGCCCTTTCCATTGATCGGTTAACCCCTTTAATTTCTGTTGGGAGTTTTGATAATTTTGCATTTTATTCAAGATTACCTTCAATACTGAGAATATTGACCGATTTTCATAATCTTTTTTTTTTTTAATTTTTCCAATAATATCATTTTAAAATTTTGTCAGCTAATAAAAGTGTCATCGATCCATGTTTTGCGCAATTTTAGAGATTGGAACAGTATTCATTGTCGGCGGGTGATTCACTTTGGTCTTGATCAAAAGACAAGAGCAGATTCAAGGATATCAGATAATTGCACATCGGAGTAATTCATTAATTACTCGATTGGTGATTAATCAATTCATTATTATACAATTGAGTAATAATAAGTGTTTAATCGATTGATTGACTGAACAATCACTTAATGAAGCAATTGTAAATTAATTAATTAATTAGCTAATTAATTGACAATTTCCGCATTCAGGTGTGTTTTCATTGAAGGCCGGCGATTTAGTTTGGTCTCTATCCAAAGACAAAAGCAGAGTCAAGGATGATTAATCGATTGATAGACTATTCAATAAGTAATTTGGAGACGTGTAAGTCGTCGCGCGACGCCGCCAGCAACCTTGCTTCAAAATCGCGACGAAAAAGAATGTCGAAGTATCCGAAGAATATAAATAATGTACAGGATATCGAATGTAACGGTTATAACCAAATTATATTAACAAAATGTCAAAATATTGCAAATTTTGCTTGCAAAGTATATTCGTAAGTTGGCATTGCTTGACTTTATCAAGAGGATCATGTTTCATCATGAAAATTTGTTGAAGGTTATAGTTTGTTTATTTTAAAAACAAATTTTTTAAACAAATTCACAGTTTCATCACCTACAGGCAGAAAGTAATCGTTTTTTTTTCTAATTGTCTTCAAATTCCATGAGTGGTGATGATTAGTGACGAAGACTTGTCAATCAATATTATTCGTTTATGTCATAAACAAATTTAATAAACAAATGCATAGTATGTATGTATGTATGTATGTATGTATACCATTAAGCCATATTCTCTTTAAGGAGGAGGCGTGACACTACCCGATTTGGGTAGTGTTTCTAGGTAGATAGTTTCTAGTAGTAAATAACTACAAGTCTGGGCTCACCACACCCACCACCAGCCAACAGCACGCAGTATGGTATTCCCGAACGGTCACCCATCCAAGTACTAACGGTCACCCATCAAAGTACTAACCGCGCCCAACACTGCTCAACTTCAGTGATCTAACGAGAACTGTTTTTTTCAGCGTGGTATAATCATTTATAATTAGAAAGTGATCGTTTCTTATTATTTCCTCCACTTTGGAGGCACTTTGAAGGCGATTGGAAAAAAAAACGATCACTTCCTATCTATAAATAATCAAAACATGCATTTGTTTCTTGAATTTGTTTCTGACATAAACAAATAATATGGATTGACAATCGTTTATCACTAAATATCACCGCTAATGTAATTTTAACATGATTAGAAACAAAAACGATCACTTTCTATCTATAGATGCCAAAACTGTGCATTTGTTTAGAAAATTTGATTATAACATAAAAAAATAATATCGAGTGACAATTCTTCATCAATAAACATCACCACTCTTGTAAAGGCGTAAAGGTTAAGGCGTAGGCTTTGGACTCACCCCGTCGGCTTGCGGGTTCGATTCCCGCCTCGCACTCTGGAAGAGCCTCGGTGGCCCATGCGCTGAACACTAGCCTAGCAAGGGAGTTGTTCATCTCCGGAGAGTCGTGGGACCGGTACCTCTGGAGAAAAAGGTTCTCTAAGTACTTAAGGCTGTTGCTCTTGGTGGTTCGGAACCCACCTTAAACTGTAGGTCCCCCTCCCACCACCAAGTAAGTGCGTGGGAGTGTGTGTAAAGGAAGAGGGAAGAGATACAAGAAAAATGTAAACCCTTAGGGGACACATTAGAAGCTTCCATTCCATATCGATTTACAATTCTTCGTCAATAAACATCTCCTCCTGTGTATTTTGAAGATGATTAGAAAATAAAACTATCACTTTCTGCCAATAAATGACTAAACAATGCATTCGTTCATACAATTTGTTTATAAAATAAACAAGTAATATCGAATGACCAATCGCAATCACTAAATCTAACCACTCAGATAATCTGAAAGTACTGAGAAAGAAAACGATTCCTTTCTGCCAAAAACTGCCCAAGCAATGCATTTTTTTTATATAATTTGTTTATAAAGTAAAGAAATTATACCATCCAACAAATTTTCACGACTAAACATGATCCTGCTGATACAATCAAGCAATGTCACCTTACAAATATACTTTGCAAGCTAAATTTCCGGGTACGTGACGTTTAGGCGCCGGACGTTTAGGCGCGGGACGTTTAGGCGCCGGACGTTTAGATGCCAGGACGTTTAGGCGCCAGGACATTTAGACGCCAGATCATTTAGGCGCCGGGATGTTTAGGCGGCGAGCGGTTTAATCACAGTAAACCCTGAGGTATCAAAAGTTGGAAATTATTTGGTTGTATATGCAACATGTTATGTTATGTATGCTATCCTAGTGGAACAATTTTTACATAAAATTACAGAAAACGAAAACTATTTTCACAGGAATCTAACAATAAATACAATAAATTACAACCAAAATTACAGGAAGGTAAATTTGAAGTTATAAAAACTGAACCGCAAATCAAAACACTCAAAGTGAAATACTTTGGAATTTAAACTTTCAAAATTGAATCTTAAAGAAATGTCAATTCAAACGCTCGAAAATTTTCGCGTATAAAATGAAAGCATTTAAAACTTTTCAATTGAATATTTTTTAATTAACAGCAGTTAAACTGCAAAATTTTGAATTTTAACTTTTACGCATTGTACAGTTAAAATATTTAAGAAAGGAGAAATCCCCACGCTATCATTTTCAATGCTATGAATTGAAGAGTGAATCGAAAAATTTATAAACTTTCAAAATTATATCTTTTCAAGCAATTTTGAGCTAGGAACAATGATTTATACATTAAAATTTGTTTTGAAATCTTCTCAAATATTCTCTAAAAATTTCAATTTTTAACGTTAAAATCTGTAACTTGCCTAATTTTGAACAGGTTAGCCCTCAAATGGCACACTTCAACCCAGAATACGTAAACGGCACACTAGTGCGAATTGGGATGTTGTGACTTCAGCTGAAAATTTCAATATGAAAATAATTTCCAAAATCTGCGTATAAATATATGATTTTGGGGTGAAATTTCTCGCTCAATCCGTTGGGGCAACTTAAATTTATCGAAAATTATATCAACTCATCACAACATTGTTATTAAAAAAAGGCTTCCTTGAAAAATAGACATTTTCAACAAAAAAACATAATTTTTTCAAAATTAAAGGTATTAAAACGTAACTAAGGCGATTCTTTATTTAAATAGATGTTCTTTCATGAAAAAAATATGCCAATCCGATAAAATTAGATTAAGTATTTTTCCAGATGTGTCAGATTTTCGGTATTTTCGTATGAAGTATATCACGAGTGCAGGACAGCACACATTGTTATTTTTGTAGTATGCAAGCATATTATTGCATAAATAGTGTTTCTTTGTGTCAAAGTTTGAAAGGATTCATTTTATTATAAATTTGGGAAGCTCTCCATGTGACTGATTGGTAAAAAGATTGATCAGTGAAGTGTGTCAGGTCGGTGATGTGCGGTGTGAGGGTTTGTTAGGAAAGAGTAAAAGTACATAGAATATTTAGAGAAAAGAACAAAGTTGTACTACCTATTTTTAGAAAAAATTAACATTATTATATTGTAAAACTATTACTCTTATGACAATCATCATTGAACATATTTCATTAAGACCAATGCAGTCAACGCAGACAGAAGCTCTCTGATCGACGCAAATCGTCTTCAGACTCTTCTGCTAGTGCTGGCAGAACAGTCCTAGAACTTCCCAAACTGTAACGACGTCCTTACTCCGCCATTCTTATAAAAAAAAAAAATTGTTGAAAAAATATCATCATATCAATTTAAAGTCTAACAATAGCGAGTAATTGTAAACTTTGTGCTTTTCGTGCAATATTTTTATTGGTTCATGAAATGTTATTTATTATTGCTCATAATCTTTCTTTTTCTTTATAGACATATTTATGAACAAATTAACTTACCTTTTTATGAAAGATCTTGTTTCAGGCACAGAAACAACGTTTTACAATTTTTCATAAAACACGACTTGGCACCTTCTAACGGCACACTAGTGCGAATTTGCACCACTTGAAACTTTTACAGTGTGTCACTCGGTTGCTCGCAGGTGGATGACTATCTGTTTACGCGTCATGTATTTGTGGGTGTATGGACATATTTAACGTAGCGGTGAGAGACCTTGAAAATAGTTCTAGAAAAAATATCAGCGCTTTGAAATTTTTCCTGGTGCGAATTCGCACTAGTGTGCCGTTTGAGGGTTAAGAATCGTCCTGTGAAGTCAATTATTGTTCATTCAGCAATAATCGAACTGAAGTGCAGTGTGATTTATTATGATAATTATTATTTATATAAATAATTCTTTAATATATTTGGCATAAGTTCTTATTAAAAGTGTAAGATTGTTTTTAAATTGTAGTTTCTTGTAGAAACGTACATATTACATGGCTTGTAAAAATTTTGTTCACCAGGGTACATGTTTAAAAAACAATGAAATCATTTCTTCGTTAAAATATTTGGTGGCCCTGAAAAGGTCCGATTTAGATTTTTTAAGATTTCGAAATAAAAATTTGAAGCTTTCTAAGGATCTTTGAAGGTGGATTTTTGAAGACGTCGAACACAAAATATATAAGCTTTTTAGGCATTTTGAAAGGTTTTAAATTAATACAAAATTTGTATCAAAATTCAAGGTAAAAAATTCATCTCAGCAATAGTAAAAAGTTGTACTTTCCTGTAATTTTGGTTATAATTTATTGTATTTATTGGTAGATTCCTGTGAAAATAGTTTTAGCTTTAGGGACTTTTTTGTAAATATTTTTTCACCAGGGTAGCATACATAACATAACATGTTGCATACATCCAAATAATTTCCAACTTGTTATACCTCAGAGTTTACTGTGATTAAACCGATCGGCGCCTAAACGTCCTGGCGCCTAAACGGCTCGCGCCTAAACGTCCAGCGTCTAAACGTCCTGGCGCCTGAACGTCCCGCGCCTAAACGTCCAGCGTCTAAACGTCCTGGCGCCTAAACGGCGGCGTCCAAACGGCGGCGTCCAAACGGCGGCGTCCAAACGGCGGCGCCTAAACGTCACGTACCCTAAATTTCCAATATGTGGACATTTTGTTGATATAATTTGTTTATGACAATTACATTTGATATCGTGTACATTATTAATATTCTTCGGATACTTCGACATTCATTTTTGTCGAGAATGGGATCAATTACGTCACTGAGTTGAAGATAGAAGATAATAATTAACAGATGTCTCTCGAAATCTCAGCGGATAAATTTAAACTTTTAATGCAAAAAATGGGGAATCTGGAGTCCTCACTTTCATCTCTCCATAGCAAAATTGACCATCTTACGCTGGAGAATCAAGAGCTTAAAGTCGAGCAAGAAAAACTGAGATCGGTTATCACAGAACAAGACCGGAGAATCGAGGCAATGGATAGAGCGCTGAGAAGCAACAACTTGATGGTTTTCGGTGTTCTTGAGGAAGACGACGTGGACCTGGTGCAATCAATATGCAGTATTTTCAAGCAGCATCTTAATATTGAAATTCGCTCTGACCAGGTCGAATCTGTTAGACGGATAGGAGGAAAAATCCGGGACAAACCCCGTCCCCTTCTAACTCAGCTACGTTCCTTTCGCGATAAGAAAATGATCTTATCGCAGCTGAAAAAATTACGCGGTACTGGGATTAGCATTGCGGAGGACTATACCAAAAAAGTCCAAACGGAAAGGAAGGCTCTGCTTCCATACCTTAAAGAGGCTCGAAATTGTGACCTGAAAGCTTCCTTAAGCTATAATACAATATACGTGGATGGCAAAAAATTCGAGTCCAAAGATTTGTCAGCGTTAGAGTCCGTTCTCGAGAATGCAAAATTATCAGGAAATAGGGCGGAACCAATTGAAAGAGGGAAAATTGGGGAAGCAAGTGGCATACAGGGAAAGGCGAAGCGCAAGGCCTCGGAATCCCCACCAGCCAATATCACAGAGCAGGCGAGAAATCCTTTGAAAGGGAATTTTCACAATGGTCAATCATCAATCAGGGAGACGAAGAAGAAAAACATAAATGGTTAATTAAGCGAAACACATCAGGACGAGTCGACAATGATACAAACTTTTCCTTCTGGAACTGTCATGGTTATGTAAGGTTTTTAAACTCCTGTATTAATTATGATAAGTTTGATATTATAGGAATCGTCGAAACATGGCTCACTCAAATTCCCAAAAACTTATACGCGGATAATAAATATAATCACTTCTTTTCTAACGCTTTGAAGGAAAAATCAAGAGGTAGAGCCAGTGGCGGCCTAGCCCTTTTTATAAATAAACTTTATTATAATAGTGAGATCATAGACAAATCAGAGTATTGGATATTGGTTCGAATTTATAGCGCAAATAAAATTAATTTTATTGTAGGAATCTGCTATTTTAACCCGACGGTAGATACAGAAGTAATCCTACAACTCTTCGAAGAAAACTTATGCGCTCTGTCAGAGAAATACAACAACGTTCCTATCATTATATATGGCGATTTCAACAGCAGGGAGGGGGTATTAAGCCAGGGTCCACCTGATATGTTTACTCACACAAATTTTTCAATGTACCGGGAAAGTCGCGATCTTGCGCACAACAGGAGGGGGCTGGGATTGGTAGAACTGATGGAGTCGAATGAGTTTTATCTTTTAAATGGTAGATCGCGAAGCGACAATCCAGCCCACTTTACTTTTGTTAATGCAGGGGGTAAAAGTGTCAATGACTTGGTTTGGTGTAATGCTGAGGCATTAGGTATACTTAATGACTTGAAGGTGGATCAATCCACACATACCTCGGATCACTTCCCGGTCTTAGTCTCCTCTTGTTGCTCTCCTATCTCAGCTGGTCACTCAAGTGCGCTGAATGTAAACAAAAACAAAAGCTTGACGTTTCTGAGATGGACGAACGACAAACGGGAGGTATTTTCGAACGAATTATACTTATCTCACAGACTAAAATGTAATTTTCAGGAATTAGATATAGATCATCTCAATTCAAACCTTACCGAAGCTATTATCGAGAGCGCCAAAAAAGCAGATATGTGGTCAGTGAGAAAAAATGTTACTGAGAAATTTTACCGCGACAAACCTTGGTTTGACTCTGACTGTCACCAAAGCAAAGCACATCTTTCTAATGCGTTGAAAGAAGCTAGCAGAGCAAATTTCTCGGATGAGGCTAAGTTGGTTTATGTCAAAGCTAAAAAATCGTACCAAGCACTGATGGTTTATAAGAAAGCAAGCTTTGAATCCAATATCCTGGCGAGCCTTTAGTGTGTCAACGATAGCAAAACATTTTGGGATACTGTTAATAGATTCAGAGGTTTAAAGATAAAATATACAATCCTTACTACAAAAGCTTGGGAAAACTTTATCCGTCTGACACTTCCTCTCAGACGTCTGTCACCGTCATTGCTTACAGATGTGCGACACCCATTATTGGATAGCAGAATTACTGCTAACGAAATCTTTTATTCAATTAACAAATGTAAATTAAATAAGGCTCCAGGGCCGAATCAAATTTCAAATAATTTTTACAAAAACTTGCCGCCCAATTGGCTTCTTTATCTTGAAACACTTTTCAATAAAATACTTGAGAGTAAATATATACCGCTGGATTGGACAAAATCTTTAACGCACATGATACATAAAAAACAAGACCCGGCCAATCCCAATAATTACAGACCTATTGCCCTTTTAAACTCACTTGCTAAAATTTTTACGCAAATTCTACTGGCTAGATTAGAAAAATGGGAGCCAACGTGTCATATTATTCCGGAAGCCCAAGCAGGTTTTCGCCGAGGTAGGGGCTGTATGGATAATATTTTCACCTTTGCATCTGTTTCACAAATTTACTTACAAAAAAAGAATAGACATATCTATGCCATTGTTTTGGATTTCTCAAGAGCTTTCCCATCGGTCAATGACGCTTACATCTGGTCAAAACTTTTCGATATTGAAATCAGTTCAAAAATAATTAGAATTATAAAAAGTCTACATGAGAGAGCCTCAACTTGCATTAAAGTGGGGAACCAGTTCTCAGAGGAATTGCCGGTCACTGAGGGAGTTCTACAGGGAGAGATTTTGAGCCCAATCATTTTTAACCTCTTAACCTCCGATATCGAGATTGATATCGAGATGATTTAATTATTTTTGCAGAATCTAAAATAGACGCAATAAGAAAACTCAATGCTCTCCAGGAGTATTGTAATATAAACAAACTCACGGTTAATAACAACAAAACTAAATACACTATATTCAAGAAAGGTCGGATCAGCGCAAAACTCCTAGGTCTGAAATATGATGATATCTCTTTGGAGTTTGTTTCGTGTTTTGAATACTTGGGTACGATTTTCTCTAGAACAGGTGCTTTCAACTTAGCTGCACATGCAGCAGTTAGCAGAGCCAACTCAGCCTCAGCCTCGGCGTTAAATATTCTAACTAGAACTAAGTGCTCCTCATGGTCTTCCGTTATTAAAATTCATGACTCTATTATAAAGAGTTTCTTATTGTATGCGGCTCACATTATCGGATGAAATTATCTAGATGTCTTCGAAAAAGCACAAGTCCGTTCTTTCAAAAATCTTCTGCGCCTACCCAGAAATACGCCTGACTTTGTTGTCAGATTGGAATTAGGTCTACCATGTGTGTCATACCAAATATTAAAAATGGCGCTGAATTGGGCGGCGAAGATTTTCGATATGGAAGACTCGCGCTATCCGAAACTTTGTATGCTAAAACTCGTCGAAACCGCAAATAGCAAAAATTTTAAATATAACTGGCTCGGTCAACTTATTAGATGCTTGGAGGGCGCAGGAATAAGTCACAATTTCATGGATCTCAATGGTTCCAATCTTATCACTCAAATCGATACTATAGCTGATAGATACCGTGACTTTTTCCATTCGCGAGATCTGTTACGATTGGAAAACAGCAACTTTAGATATATATACAGTAAAATTTTACACAATGATGCGCTACCCCAGCAATATCTGCTATTCAAAGCTCCTTTCCTATTTAAGCGCATTTCCGCTCAAATGAGAACCTCCTAAAGGTTCATCATTAAGCTGACCTCTAAAGCTGGAACCACTGTAATCGATCCACAACAGATTTGCCAGTTATGTAATCTGAGAGAAAACGAGGCTCTTTTACACATCCTCGTCAAATGTCCGATCTACTCGCCCGTTAGAAATCATTACCTTCGCAACATTGATATGATAAACGAGAACAATCTTCACCTATTATTGTCGAATATAAACCCTGAAATGCTTCGCTCGATATACAACTTTGTAAGTACATGTTTAAAAATCAGAGGTTTCTCTCTATTCGAATAATACACTGCCCGAACTCGACCAGTATGACGTAACAACCTATTGTACATACGATATTATAACTTTTCATTTATTTTTATATTTATCTTAATTTTATCGATTTTTGTAATAGTGGCCTTCCCTTGCCACAGAATCTTGTATTCTCAGAGGAAATAAATATACATACATACATACATACATAATTAACAGATGTCCCCGGACATCGAATGTACAGTCAAACCTCGTTTAACGGGACGTCCTCGAAATGTAAACACCTCGATTATCGGGATTCGGAGGGTTCTCCCACTACTACCCCCAGCATCAAGACGGGTTGCCATGATACCTTGCTGTGTTATTATTTACGGGTTATGTCAGGTTTGTTCGCAAATTATCAAAAAGAATGTTAAATTCCCGCTACTCCCACCACGCTCTCACCTTACCCCACTTGGGTTCGTTTAGGTTTCTCACCGAGTGCACTCGGGTGCACTCGGAACCGTTCAGCGACGCTGGGTGAGTGGGCGGATCGACCCGGGTGAACCTTTCAGAAATCACCAGAGTGACGGGTGGGGGTCACTCGATGGGTGATTTTCTCACCCATCGAAAAAAGGTAGGTGGATGCGAGTGAACTCTGAAATTGGCGGGAAGAATTAGCGGGAAGTTGGAAAATTGGGTATATTTGAAATGAAATTTGTATAAAACCAGCGGTAAAAAGCAGAGTGAATTGTGAAGTGTGTATAAATAAGTATGCGGATATCGATTTCGCGCTCGGAAAACACCTCGTGATTTTGTGAGAAGACCAAAATCCCATAGTAGCAAATCCTATTATTCTAACTGGAGTTTCCCTTGGGCCTCGAACTTTCATTGAAATTTCCATCACAATTCAAATTTCTACCTCATAATCAATATCTTTATAATCATTTTCTAGGATAGTTGTAAACATCATTGTTTGCAACAGTCATTCGTTTAATGCAATTATGGTACATTTATACCTCTGTCCTTCTGACCGGTGCAGGCAGAAAAGTCATAAGAGTAAAAGAGATAGAGAGTACTTTTTGTCCAACTTTCCGCTCTCTATCTCTTTTACTCTCATGGACTTTCTGCCCGCACTGGTCAGACGGACAGGACGGACCATTACAATATTTTTCTCTCGCTGCCTCTCTATTATCATATAATAAACGGGCATGAAACATATTATGTTGTCATATGTGAACATAAGATGACAATATTTATATTCGCGCCAAAGCCTTTCACTCGCACCCGTTCAAAGAACATGACACTTCGTAGATCAATTTCGTAAACCACGCCCCTTTCACAGGTTCACCCGACGAGTGCACTCGGTGAGAAACCTGAACGCTACCCTTCAAGTGCTTATGTATAAGGAGCGGTGGTTGGAAGGGGAACAATATGTCCCGATAAACGAGATTGCAAGATCCCGATAAGTGAAGATCACGATAAATGAGTGTCCCGATAAACGAGGTTTGACTGTAATTGTTATTACCAAATTATATTAACAAAATGTCAACATATTGCAAATTTTACTTGCAAAGTATATTCGTAAGTAGGCATTGCTTCACTCTATCGAGAGGATCATGTTTCATCATGAAAAATTTTTTTTCCCCTTTGTTGAGTTCCCCTTTGTGATGTGTAGAACAATGTGTTCAAATTTCAGCTTGATCGGTTCAATAGAATATTTTTAATTACCCGGGCCGACCGAAAAAAGTTGTTTTGAGAAAACGCGTTCAGCTTGAGAAAACTCCTACACTCATCGGCTATGCCTCGTGCATACAAGCAAAATTTCCGTTTCCTCATAGGCTTACAGCGCGTACCTACGAAGCGCTCTCGACTGTAGCTGTAGCTTCGTGATTTTTCTATATTTCTATCTGAAATTTTTACAATATACTCTCAATATTTAAAATATATGAATACTTTCGAAATATGTAAGAAAAAAATCGATTTTTTGAAATGTAGTTAGCAGACTACCCCCTTGAATCTCGAAAAATATATTTTTCTTTAGAATAGACGTTGCATTATTTTAACTTCCTTCGAGTATTTTGAATTCTGTACATTTCAATCGAATTCTCAAAATACACTTGTACTGATTTAAATTCTTTTACAGTTTTTTTCAATTCTTTTGAAATCTTTACAATATATCATGAATTACTTTGAATTTCTCTAAATCTTATGTATTCCCTGAATTCTCCTGGATTCTTCTATTGAATTCTGTGAGTTCTTTTGAACTCTCTGAATTCTTTTCAATTCTCAGAATTTTTCTTAATTCTCGGAATTCATCTAAGTTCTCTGAATTCTTCTTAATACTATAAATTCTTCTCAATTCTCTGAAATCTTCTCAATTCATTTAATTCTCCTCAATTCTCTGAATTGTTCTCAATTTTTGCTTCCTCGTAGAGAAAGCTGTGTAATGGTAACATTTTCCAAAATTTTTAAATTCATTCAATTGAACCTTCCTTAATTAAAAAATGTCTAATACAATGTTCTAAGCAATTGCCCGGACGTGTGAGTGTGTGTGGATGTGTGTGTGGATGTGTGCGTGGATGTGCGGATCTCACTTTTTTTGTGAACACAATAACTAGAGAACGGTTGCAGGTGCACTGATGAAATTGGGTGGCTTATTTTCCTTACTAATTTCTTTAAACTGACCGAAGGATTTCTAAAAATATTAATTGGTAATTCCAACCAAAATTCGATTGGAAGAACCCGATTTTTGGTCACGGCAACCAAAACCTTGTTTGAAGTGTTGCGAATCTATATTATTTTATATAATCTCTATAAACCCAATTATTTGAATATTTAGACCTGTTAGAGTACCATTGAATCCTGACAGGTCAACGAGTCCGGGTAGTTGGTGTCAGCCGCCACCACCACCGTCAGGGGGTTGGTCCTCTGAGCGGCCTCTCTGTTCGTCGGCTGCTGTGCCACCTTGTGCCTCTTCACAGGCCCAGGCACCCCCGGTGGGGTGCCCTCTGAGCCTCTACCTCTCTTTTGGGCCTCAGTCCTGGATGTCAGCCTTTTAGCTGCCGACGCTCCAGCTCCCGCAGCTACTTTTCTAGCCTGTTGCCAAGGGAGCTGAGGGCACAGCCGTCAACTGAACTTGGCTTGCCGGAGAGACAGATAGGGAGGAAAGGGTTATGTTGTGCCCGTCAAGGCCCAACCCATCACCCCCTCCGCCACCTCCCCTCTTCCTCCTCCTTTTTCATTTGTATTATTTTGCGTGTCCATATTGATCCCACGAGAAGCTAGGGAAATAAAGGTCCGCCCCTGCAGAGCCCCGCATGCAGGGGTAAGACTGCATTACTCGGGGGGTCCCCGAGAGGCCGCTAAGACACCTTCGTAACCCCTACGTGCTAAAGTGCCATGAGCACAATCGCTCTACACTCACGGCTTAGGGGGGTGGTCACATTGAGTGTCACACTCAATGTACAAATATCCGCTTGCAAACCACCATAACAAAACACAGCGTTGTTTCTTGGTCGCTATGCGGGCCGCAGGTCATTCCTGTCCCGATTACAAAACTGTAAAACGGTCCGGGAGGGGCCATGACCCAGGGATCCAGAAGGCCCGTGTTAGCTAGGCTCTTTCACCCTTCTACCATACCGTAATCACACATGCCAGGAGAGCCCGTTTATGGGTAATTGTCAAATTGTAGGCAAATTTTAGCACTTACAGTGGCAATCATATTATTATTAGGAATTAAGTATTTCATAACTCAAATTGATCTTATCACATTTCAAAATTTTAAATCTAAAAGGGGTAGTTATGAAAATAAGAAATAATAATGAATCTATGCGCACGCGCATATAATCAGTCGTACGCTGTTCTATTGTACCGTACGGTAATGATGCGAGAAGAATGTTAAAGTTTAACCTTTTTTAAAGCTTATAAAAAAATAACAGATTTTAATTATATAAAGTCACCTACTTCTGAAAAAAAGCACCGCTGAGCAAGTAACGGACTGGTTTTTATAATTTTTTTTTCACCCCGAAAATGGTTTTCAACGCACGTACGGGAATGACATTTTTGTTGTCAAGATGCAGCTTTCAGTTTTATTATCGGATTCACAAAAAAGAAAGGTAATATTTTAAGCTCAATTTGATCAAATCTTGTATTAAACGATACACTTAATATTTCTGTATTTATTACTCAACTGTAACTACAATATTTTACTAGAACAAAAGACGTACGGTAATGACGTCTGAAATGGCAAAAATTGAGGGACAGACTTCAAGGCTTTTACAATGTTATTTATTAGACTTAAAAAATGTGCATACATTGAATTTATGTTCTTGTGAAGTTTACAAACTTGATACGTTAAGCGTTTTTCAGGTTACTGTCTAAAAAAAAAAGGAGAAAATCAGTTTAACCTTGTGCAAAGTGAGGTTGGGACGCCGTACGGTAATGACGTTTGAGGTGTTCTTATATTAAATTAAACTAAATAGGAACAGAAATGAAAAAAAAGAACTGACCATTTTGTAGAGGATGATACTAAGTGTTTATTAAAATTTTTCTAAAAATCAGCACGAGTTTCTGAGTTAACGTTATATTACTGGGACTTCAAGTTTGCCCTCAATTTGACAATTACCCTTATAGGGATCCTTTCATTCATATACATACGCATGCAGCCCGAGGTCCTTCTGACCCCCATATCCCACATGCTTAAGCCTCCCCGCCAACTACAAAGTGTTACAGCCCCTACGGGAGGAATATAAAAGATTATTTGTTAAGATTATTTTTCAGTGGGTCCAAGGCACAGGGAAAAGTTTTTTAATAAAAATTTCAAGATATTGGGCTCAAATTATATTGGGAAAATAAACTCTAGTTTTGACAAGAACAGAAATTGTAGCATCAAATATAGACTGGCAATTCATAGATTTTCAGTTGCGCTTAGAACATGGACATATACACCGAAATATAGAGAACTTTCTGATACAGTATTGCAAGTTCTACAAAGAGAGTTAAAAGATGTGATTTCAATTATTATTGATGAAGTTCCTATGATTTCAAATATCACATTAGCTTATATTAATCTGAGATTATGTAAAACTGATGGTAGGAAAGGTGAGGAAAATCGGTGGTTTGGTAGCAAATATATCGACGCGTCCATTCAATATGAGTCTATGTGCTGACAGCGCCGTGTATGAGACTATTCCCTATGCTTATACCCAGCGCGCAGTCTCATACAGGGTGCTGTCAGCAGATAGACTCATATTGAAAGGAGCGTCGATATATTATTATTACTATCATTCAGAACTTATCACCATTACGGCCAGTTCACAAAATTCAAATATTTGAAGATATTAGTAAAAATGAAATAAAAAAGTATATCAGGATCTTTAGGGATAATTATTCACCTTTGGCCCGACTTATTTACTTACAATGAATTGTTAATCAACATGCGACAAAAAAGTGATTCATTATATAGAGAAATTTTGAAAACGAATTCAAATATATTATTTGTGATACAAGTGCGTAAAATAGGTGATTGTGTGCGAGTGTGATTTTTTCAGCATAAGCCGAAGGCTCGAAGCATGAGACGAGTGCTTCGAGCTGCAGGCGAATGATGCAATCACACGTGTTACCAACCACCTACGCGCACGTGTATCGCACGCTATTTTTTGCAACCCCCATCCGTAAAATTGTTTAGGAGGTAGTAACGAAATATACTAATTTTATATCGCATAGAGTGTAGTAAAGAAATTTTGTTGAAAAAAAAAAAAAAATTTAATTTTTTTCAATTTTTGAAAAAAATTGATCTGAACAAAAATTTTGTGCAAAAAAATGTTTAAGAAAAAATTTTGTGGAGAAAGTAACTCATCTCGAAAGTGCGCATGCGCAGCTTTTTCACCAGTGTCTAAAGTAAGCCATCTTCAAACTGCGCATGCGCGAAAATTGTTTCGCGCACAGTCTGCTCAAATAAGGTCCTTTAGGCACCATTTCCAAGCATGAAAACGTCAACTTTTGAGGTGGGTGTTGTAAAAAGGCTATTTCGATATACTGATATTGAAATATTACACAGTAGGAAGATTAATTTTAAATTTTAATCTGTCAATCGAAGGTTGCATCATTTATGTGATCGTTGCATCAACTTTGAATTTTGGTAATGAAACAAGTTTGACTATAGAAAATCGAATTTTTAAATATTAGCCAACGGCCATACCACGCTGAACAACCAGTTCTCGTTAGATCTCTGAAGTTAAGCAGTGTTGGGCGCGGTTAGTACTTGGATGGGTGACTGTTCGGGAATCCTACTAACTGCGTGCTGTTGGCTCGTCGTGGGTGTGGTGAGTTCACACTTGTAGTTATTTATTACAAGAAACTATCGACTTAGAAACACCCGAATCAGGTAGTGTCACACCTACCCCGAAAGGGAAATGGCTTAATAGTATACATACATACACAAAGTGCTAAAAAATACAATAAATATTTTTAGAAATCCTTTGGTTAGTCTGAAGATATTAGTAGTGAAAATAAGCCCTCCAAATTTCATCAATTCATCTGTGACCCTTTTCAAGTTACCACAAGTTACACACACACACACACACACACACACACAGCCGGACAATTGCTCAGAACATTGTTTTAGACATTTTTAAATTGAAGAACGTTTAATTAAATGAATAAAAAAAATTTCGGAAATGTTACGATTAGAAACATGCAATATAATTTTTGATGAATTATCAAAAATATAAACCTTTCACAGTTTTGCGAAAAAATCTTTCATCCAAAGTTGCTTGTTAATTAAAAAATTTAAGATCAAATTAAAAAGAGATTTATTTCTGGGTTTGATACATTTTCAGCAAAAAAAAATAAATATTTTATCATATTTTTGGCTGTGCTCGCCCGCAACATTAAAGGTGTTGTATATCATTAATTTGTCCGTTTATTCAATTTATGCAATCAGAAAAATTATTTGCATATTTTATGTCATTTAAGTTAAAAAATAAGACTGATTCGTTCAATACTAAAATCCTCACCATAATAAACCTCAACATATTTTTTATTTGTGAATTTGATAAAAATGACGTAGACAGTTAAATATTACTTCAAAAGTTGTGACTGTGGTTGTATAAACATGTATGTGCTTATGAATAGTAAATGATCCACGTGGAACAATATGTTTTTTTGTAATTCAAAAATGCATGCACGCATATGTTGGAAAGACATGATTAATCATATTTCACCCAACGTCATCACATGTGAATGAAGACAAATGTTTTTAAGCTCATAAGATTCAGGGACACGTCAAGTATTATTAACCGCATTCTTTCTCAATTTCACCTTTGAATGTAAAACATCAGTTCAAAAATCTCTTGTTATTTCAGAGAACAAATATACTTCTCTCGACTCTCAATCAAAAGTACCACGAATTTTGTGATGATCAATCGACTTTTAGCGATTTTATTACACCTTGTGTGCATTTCGCCTCTGAATGCTGAACCGTTAGTGACACTTTCTCAAGGAAAATTGAACGGTACCATCCAGATTTCCAGAAATCTGAAAAAATATTCAGCATTTCTGGGAGTTCCCTATAGTAAATCACCAATTGGAAATCTGAGGCAAGGATTATAATTATTTTATATAATTTTTTGTATTCAGTTGTAGATCACAATATTTTTTTAAACGAAATTGTATGCAGATTTTTCAATTAGAAGTAATTTGAAGTCACATTACGAAATATTAACCTATACCAATTACAATTATATACTACCTACATTAACAAAATAAGTTGATTGAATTCAGACCCGTAGTTAAATATCCAGATCTTCGTATCCATAATTGCTTTTATCTATTTTTTCGAAAGTCGATAAGTGTTGGCAATATGAATCTTGAATTAAAAAGCAGCGTCTACTCATCTTTCATTGTAGATGGTTTTAGTAAATAAAACAGTGATCCTGATATAATAATTCTTTGAAATATCCTATAAAATATCTATAATAATATAACGTTTGGAAAACTTTGGGATGACAATGAAAATATATTTTCCTACTTCAGATTCAAAAATCCTGTACCAGCAGACAACTGGAATGGAATACGTCAAGCAACTACATTTGGGAACGTATGTCCTCAATTAAAAAATGGAAAAGTAATTGGAAATGAAGATTGTCTATTTCTCAACGTGTATTCACCACTTCTGGAATTCAACTCTTTATTGGTAGAAGTTTAACATTTCAAAATATCGCTAAAATAAGTGCCACAATATACACTGACAGGGTGTCTACTAACTGGGAAATCCGGGAAAATCAGAAAATAGCCGGGATTCAAAATGAAATCTGGAAAACCCAAAAAAAAACCGGGGATACACTAAAAAGAAATTTTTTTCTGGAACAAAGAAAATATATTTACTTGAATCTTACTTCTTAGCATAAAGAAAATATACTTTCACAGTAGTAATTTTCATTCCAACCAGACATATATATTTTGTTGATCTAAAGAAATGAATTCTTTGGCTGCATTTTTTTGATTAAAATAAATATTTCGTAGACCCAAGAAAATGATTTCCTTGACTCAAAATGACTCTGAAATTCATTTATTTCCATCAATTCGCATTCCCTCAGTTCAAAAAAATATTCATTCCCATAAATGGCGCATTCATTTGATACAACGAGTCATTCGTTTGGTTTAAAATGCATATCTTTATCTACAATTGATATTTCATTGGATTAAAGAAATATTTCTTTGATTTAAAGAAATATTCTCCTCCGACCAATAGGTCGTACTTTTGAATCAAATGATGTTAACTTAATCCCATTAACATTTCATTATCTGGAATAAATTATTTTTTTCACTCAAAGCGCATATATATTCATTTGCCCTAAATAAATATTTCTTTAAAAATAATCAGGTCTTTCACTCACTTCAGCTAAGTAAAATTCACTTGGTACAAGTGATCTTTTTTTCAGTGTACAATTCCGAGACGGGAATAACATTTAAAGTTTTCAAAAATATGATATTTTTTATTACTCGTGATAAGGAGACAAGCAAATCTTGAATATCTGAATGTTTACCCTCGTCTTCAAAAGTTTTAGTCGCGAGTTCTCGTGTATATTGTTATCGTCGATTACTTGCACCAAGTGAATTTCACTTGGATGATGTGAGCGAAAGTCCTGATTATTTTCAAAGAAATATTTATTTATGAGGCAAATAAATATATGCATTTTGAATGAAAAAAATAATTTCTTCCAACCAAACAAATGTTAATATGATTAGGTTAACAATGTTTGATTAAAAAATACGACCTATTGCTCGGAGGGAAATATTTATTTAAATTAGAGAAATATTAATTGAAAAAAAAAATATATATTTCAAACCAAATGAATGACTTATTGTTCCAAATGAATGTGCCATGAGTGGAAATGAATATTTTTTTGAACTGAGGATATGTGAATTGATGAAATGAAATATATTTTGAAGTCAGAAAAATATTTTATAGGCTGAGAAAAACTATTTTCTCACATCAAATTCTTGAATATTCGGAGCCAAAAAAATATCCCACTGATTCAACATACTTGAATTGTAGTACATATTTTCCTAAATGAACAAGTGGATTCTTTCAGCTTAAATTACAATTAACGTTGTTATTATTATGCACATTTCATTTGAACAATTTGAATAATTTAACATCTTGATGAACCTGAAACAGAAAAATTCGATAGAACATCCACCTCAAGCAGGAATCGGACTTGAGTCCGTCGAGTATAAAGTTTAGGTCCATCAAGCTAGCACTTCCACAATTGAAATTCCCAAATTTTCTGGCATCAGAATTTTGTGCTTTTTTTGGGCTGTAATGCCGATTTTTGGGCTCCACTACTTTTTTTGAAAATTCAAATTTTGTGTGGAGATGCTGGCTTGAATCAAGCCAGCACCTCCACTGCATGAAAATTTGAAAAAATTAAAAATCAAAGACGACAGAATTTTGGGCTTTTTTTGGGCTCTTAAACGCGCCAAAAACCAATTTCCAAAAACAACCCCTAGCGGAAATAAAACTACCCCCTATATGAAAAAACAAACTAGGAAAAAAAAAAGTGGACCACAATTTTGGGCTTATTTTGGTTTCTCTAATTCACAGGAAAAAATTTAAAAACCACCCTCTATGAGCAAAAAACCACCCCCTTGTTAAAAATTAAATCTGAAAAAAAAATAAAGTGCGTCATGATTTTTGTCTTATATTGGGCTCTCGAATGCACCAAACAAAATTTTTAAAAACCACCCCCATGTACACAAAACATTCCCTAAATCAAAAATCAAATATGGAAAAAACGAAAAAAAAACTGTGTTGAGTTTTGAGAAGGCCAAAAATCAGAGCTATATTCACATTGCAAAATTCTAACGAAGATCATTTTTTAAGAAAGTCATATCTCCGTGGTGTCAAGACGGTTGATTTTGAACGTGAAGGGTTGAAGCCCAAAAATCAGAGACTCTATTCACACAGCGAAATTCTAAAAAAGATCATTTTTTGAGAATGCTGGGTGCCAAGGGGGTTGATTTTCACGTTAAGGGTTGGAGCCCAAAAATCGGTGTTGATATTTTTGAAGAGCCCAAAAATCAGAGACTCTATTAATACTGAAATTCTAAAAAAGATCATTTTTTGAGAAAGTCATATCTGCTTGGTGTCAAGGGGGTTGATTTTCACTCAAGGGGCTGGAGCCCAAAAATCGGTGTTGGTATTTTTGAGGAGCCCAAAAATCAGAGACTCTATTAATACTGTGAAATTCTGGAGAAGATCATTTTTTGAGAAAGTCATATCTGTTGGGTGTCAAGGGGGCCAATAGAGTCTCTGATTTTTGGGCTCCTCAAAAATATCAACACCGATTTTTGGGCTCCAACCCTTAACGTGAAAATCAACCCCCTTGGCGCCCAGCAGATATGACTTTCTCAAAAAAACGATCTTTTTTAGAATTTCACAGTGTGAATTGAGTCTCTGATTTTCGGGCTCCTCAAAAATACCAACATCGATTTTCGGGCTCCTACCCTTCACGTTCAAAATCAACCCCCTTGACATGAAGCAGATATGACTTCCTCAAACAATGATCTTTTTTAGAATTTCACAGTGTGAATAAAGTCTCTGATTTTTGTGCTCCTCAAAAATACCAACACCGATTTTTGGGCTCCAACCCTAACGT
>CAKNXH010000193.1:160948-173932 GCA_932178445.1 Andricus quercusramuli
GCTCCTCAAAAATACCAACACCGATTTTTGGGCTCCAACCCTAACGTGAAAATCAACCCCCTTGGCACCCAGCAGATATCAGTTTCTCAAAAAATGATATTTTTTAGAATTTCACAGTGTTAATAGAGTCTCTGATTTTTGGGCTCCTCAAAAATACTAACATCGATTTCCCGGCTCCAACCCTTAACGTGAAAATCAACCCCCTTGACACGAAGCAGATATGACTTTCTCAAAAAATGATCTTTTTTAGAATTTCACAGTCTTAATAGAGTCTCTGATTTTTGGGCTCCTCAAAAATACCAACATCGATTTTTGGACTCCAACCCTTAACGTCAAAATCAACCCCCTTGACACAAAGCACATATGACTTTTTCAAAAAATGATCTCCGTTAGAATTTCGCAATGTGAATATAGTCTCTGTTTTGTTTACATGGGGGTGGTTTTTAAAAATTTTGTTTGGTGCACTCGAGAGCCCAATATAAGACAAAAATCATGACGCACTTTATTTTTTTCAGATTTAATTTTCGACAAGGGGGTGGTTTTTTTGCTCATAGGGGGTAGTTTTTTTAATTTTCTTCTGTGATTTTGAGAGCCAAAAATAAGCCCAAAATTTTGGTGCACTTTGTTTCTTCCTAGTTTGTTTTTTCATATAGGGGGTAGTTTTATTTCCGCTAGGGGTTGTTTTTGGAAATTGGTTTTTGGCGCGTTTAAGAGCCCAAAAAAGCCCAAAATTCTGTCGTCTTTGATTTTTTCAAATTTTTATGTAGTGGAGGTGCTGGCTTGATTCAAGCCAACACCACCACACAAAAATCGAATGTTTGTTATAAGGAGTGGAGCCCAAAAATCGGCAATACAGCCCAAAAAAAGCCCAAAATTCTGATACCAACAAATTTGGGAATTTCGATTGTGGAGGTGCTAGCTTGATGGACCTGTAAAGTTTACAGCTATGGCTACGACGCTGCCGCAAGATGGTAACTCGAAGGCGGAAAGCTGTATTTAACCCTCAACCATGAATGCCAAAGAAATATTTCTTCAAATCAAAAACATGGATATTGAATTTAACAACATATTTCTTTAATCTAAATAAATATTTAATTAAAACAAATTACGCCAAATGAATAAATGTTTGATTGAAAAAAATAATTATTTCGTAGAAATAAATGTTTTTTTGTTATAAATAATTTAATTCTAGTAATCAAATGATATATTTCTTTTATCTAAGGAAATAAATATCAACTCAAACATAATATTTTGTTCATCGAGCAATATATTCTATCGAGTTTTGAACCCGATATGTACCATCCGTTCACGATAGAAAGACCCCTCCAAACAGCTGCATTTTTTGTAATATACTCGTAAGAAAAAAATTGCATCAAAAGACAGCTTATACCATGATAACGCTCACTTTGTTGCGCTTATGAAAAGTCCCCATTTGTTTATTTACAAAAATTGGTTTGGAAAATATCCTTCGCGAATAGATGGAAACCGTGCTTTTTTCGCGTTTTATTAATAACAAATAGTCCTGGAAGACCGACGAATGGTAGTATGGGTGTGAGGAGACTATTGCTATGGGATACCAAAGCCATAGCTAAAGGAGGGTCTGCTCATTTTTCAAGTTCTCAAAACAGGAAAAAGATACTTTGATTTCCAATGGCAACTTTTCGTGCAGTAGCTACCTTTTTTTCAATGAACAGACCGGTCAGACCATTCGTGGGTCTTCCAGGATTATTTTTGATTAATTAATAGGTTTCAAGATTGTTATTCATAATTATTATTCGATTGCATTTGTTGAAATTTTCGAAGCAGTTTAAGCCAAACTATAACTCTCTGCTACATATATTACCAGAGATAACATAGTCATGTTTAAATTTATTTTACATTAATTGTTAATAATATATAGCAATTTTGTTTTCACGTTAGTATAGTCAAGATATGAGAGTATCTATATGATTTTTTTCCAATTTCTTGCACTGTTCATTTCAAAGATATCGTCATCGAAAGTCAAGCAAGGACAGAGTGATGCGAAAAAACCGCGGTTTTTACCTTTTCGCGAAGGATATTTTCTAAACCAATTTTCGTACATAAACAAATGGATACCTGTCCCAAGCGGAATAATGTGAGCTTAATCATAGTGTAAGCTGCGTTTCCATGCGATTTTTTCCTTACGAGTAAATTACAAAAATGTGTAGCTGTTTTGGAGGGGCCTTCGTATCGTGAACGGTTAGTAGTCGGGTCCAAAAGTCGAGGCCCCTCAGTTTTTTTTATTGCAACTTGCACAATAAAAACTGTCAAATGTCTAATAAAGAAGCATTTCGAAGCTTAAAGTCTTCCGAATGCAGCGACATGTTCGCACTTGTCAAAAAGAAAAATTTCAATAGGTAGAGTGCGAAACGTCCAATAAAACAGGGGTTTTCGGCCTCCTTTTTCAAGGGTCCACTTTGAACTGTTTCCAGAAGGAGGACTACGTTCAAAAAAATCTGAAAAAAATCACAGATATTCTTTGAACATTCCTGAATTAAATCATCTTTTAAATTATCATTTCTCAAAATGCCGAAATATTCAATAGTTTACTTTTCACGGTGACTTATTTACGAAAACTTATCTTGAGAACGAATGAAGATAGGACGCCGTTTAATGGCTCCAAATGTGCAGTTTTGTTATGCGATTGCAGCACAATACTTAAATTTATGATGAAATCATTCTTACACGATAAATATCGTTTTGAATATTTCTGACTTCAATGAGTGTGGGCGAGTGGCCAGCACAGCGGGACAAGTGGCAACAAAAAAGTACCCTTTCTGTGACAATAGTAATTCCAGAAGCAAGCTAAATGCCCCGAAACAGATGTGGTTGAACGAAGCAGGGACGTCTCAACGTCTTGAAGATGCATTTACAGAGCGGGTCTTCAGAAAATCGAAACCCTATTGCTAATATCAATCCGATTTAGAATATTTTCGATTGAAAATTTCTTTAAAAATAAATGTCTTCTGAAACTCCTACAATCCTGGATATATTTAAAAATGACTCCAATTTTATTGTTGAATCCACATTATTTAAAGAATTTGCATAAATCTTCATAAATGTTGATGAAAAATGAAGAACTATTGAAAATTTCAGCGAGAGCACTCTTTTTCTTTGCAGGAATTTAAAAAAAAAAGCTTTAGGAACAATTCGAATAATTCTGAAAGATATTTATAAGTTCTGAAAAAATTGAAAGATTATTTACAGTTTGGAAATATTTCAAAAAATTTCTAACAAATTATAAATTTCTTCAGATTTTAAAATAAAATTTTGAAGCTTTTAAAGAATTTTCATAGGTTTGAAGAAAATAACAACATTTTCTGTAGATTCATGGGAAATTAAAAGGAATTTTTGAAAATATTTTTCAAATTGTCGAAATATAATCTAGAAAATTTAACGGGAATTACTCTCAATTTGCCGAAAACATTCAAATTATGTAAAAAGATATTTAGAAGTTCTGAAAATATTTCCGAAATAAGTTAAGTTTTGAAAAGGTCCAAAGAATATCTGTGAGTTTTTTCAGATTTTTCCTAACGTTGTCGTCCTTCTGGGAATAGGTCAAAGTGGACCCTTGAAAAAGGAGGCCAAACCCCCCTGTTTTTTGGGACGTTTCGCACTCTAACTATTAAACAAATTTTGTTCGGAGAAGAGTGAAGATATCGCTGAATTCGGAAGACTTTAGGCTTTAAGATTCTTTTTATGAGACATTTCAGAGATTTTTTGGTATAAATGCATGAGCTCTTAGTAACAAATGAATATATTTTCAATTTTACTAGATTCAAGTATGAACAAATCAATTGATTCAGATGCGTCCTAATCAATTCAAAGGATCGAACTCTAATTAGAACGACTAATCAGATTTCAGCGAATCTAGACCTTTTGAGTTCAGGAAATCATTTCCTTGAATGTAAGAAATATTTATTTTAATCAAGAAAAGTCAGCCAAGGAATTTATTTCTTCAGATCAATAGAAGATATGTGTCTGATTCGAATAAAAATTACTGCTGTCAAAGAATATTTTTCAATGCTAAAAAATAGGATTCAATTAAATGCTTTTATACGCCGCAGGCATGATTCGGGCGTATTACGTGCCTGTTTTCAGGAACTTAAGTAGCCCTTTATGGGTCAGTGGTGGGAGCAGTACAATAATGGCCTCATCATTGTACTGTACAATAATGGGGTCATTATTGTACTGCTCCCACCACTATCCACTATCCACTATCCATTAAACTCCGCGTATCATTGGAGCATTGAAGAAATACTTATCGTGCATGATGAACCTACAGATAAAGGGGGAGGTACAGAGGGGTGTCGGGGGTCGGTTGGGGGGAAGGGGGTAAATTTTTGAAATTTTTCAAAAAATTGAGAATTTTGCAATTTTTCTGAAAATTTCGGAAATTTTTGAAAATTTTAGAAAATTTTTAAAAATGTTGAGAATTTGAGAATTTCGAACATTTTCGAAAATTCTAGTAATTTTCAAAAATTACTCAAATCCCCCAAAAATTTTCAAATTTTCAAAAATATCCAAAATTGTCATATTTTTCAAAAAAATTTATGACAAGCAAATATCAATCGGCTCAGTAAAAATCTTGTTAACCGGCGCTAAAAGTGAATTGTACCGATTCGACTCGCCACGTCAGACTTCCCCTGTGATACATGATAATCGGGGGCAAAAAACTTGCAAATTATGCCCTTGGTGTATAAAGTATAATGTGCACCATGGAACTACGTCGGTCATTACGCCTTGTGTGTTTGCAATACTCGTCTCCGCCTCGCGCTCGTCTCCGCCTCGCGCTCGTCTACGACTTGTATTGCAAACGCACACGCGGCGTATAATGTCCGACTTAAGTTCCTTGGCGCACAATGTACTATTAGTTGGTTCAAAATTTTTTTTTCAGTGTTTCGATCGACACTACATGAATGAGTTTTGGAGGCTGTTTGAAGTTTGTTTATCTGGTAATAAAAATTACAATTATGAAAAAAATTAAAATATCTTCATTTACGAAGTGTATACTATACACTATCGGTACCGTTAGGAACAAAATTACCGTACCGGGAAAAAGGTTTCTGGGGAAATTTGAAATGATTTAGGCTTCATTTTGAAGGACTATTATTTTTAAGATTTCAAAATATTTTGAAAAAAATCTGGATGATTTAAGATCAGAGAATATTGAAAACCATTTCAAAAGATTTCCAAAATTGTAAAAAGAAAACTCGACAGATTTTAAGCCGATTCTTCAATTATGCAGAAATTATTTAAAAAATGTAAGCAATTTTTTTTTAATTTTAGGAAAAATTTGAATTATTTTGAAAGTTAATAAGGAGGTACAGAAATTTTTAAAAGATTAGAAAAAAATTGAAAACTTCAGTATATTTCAAAAAGTTTCAAACAAAATGTAATTCCTGGGGAAATCATAAAAGATTTTTATTTTGAAGAATCAATTTTTGAAGAAAATTTCAAAAAATGTCGGAAAAAGCTTGAAGATTTTATGGCAATTTTTTTATTCTGAAAGATTTTTCAAAACTATGATAATAACTCGAGTTTTTTGGTTAAACTCAAGTCTAATTTGTGATTCATCTATATGGTTGAAAATTCATGTTTTTTTTTTGTTTGAAAATTAATTTTTTCACTCCAAATTTTACTATTCTATTTTTCTGGTTCAAAATAGATGTCTTTTAGTTGAAAAATCATATATTTTGTTAAAAATTCGTAATTTTTGTTAAAAACCTACCGTTTTTGGTTTAAAATTCATTTGATTGGTAGGAAATTCAATCACTTGGTTAAAAATGATTTTTTTGTTTGTTCTGAATCCATATTTTTGGATTCAAAATTCAACTATTTTACTGGAAATTCGTCATTTGAGTTGAAAATTCATCTGTTTGGTTAAAATGTAACTATTTGTTTCAAAATTTGGCTATTGTGTAAGAAATTAATCTGTTTGGTTACAATTAACTTCCTTGTTAAAAATTCATACTTTCGGGTTGAAAAATTCAACTATGTTAGAAAAATGTGTCTCTTCTAATAAAAATGTTATATTTTTCGGTTAGAAGTGCAACAGTTTGGAAAATAATTTTTTTGGTTGAGGATTCAACTATTCAATTGAAACTTCGTCTTTTATCAAAAACAATTAGACATTTAAAACTGTATCAAAAAATTCTTGACAAAATTCCGATTCTTTAAGATTTCGAACAACAAATTTAGCTAAAGTTTTTAATTTTTTGGTATGAAATATTAATTATTAAAGATTGACCCAAAAACAAAACCATTAAAAAAATTATTCATTTTAATACTCACAAGGAGAGGACGCGAGATGGACATCGCCGATTGGACTGGGGCTTTACAGGATGAAAGTACATCAAAATCCATTAGGGGCGTATTTTTTCTTTCGATCTAATGGGCTTTAGTTTCCGAGATATCGAGGTTTGAGTATTTGCGCTCGAGCGCTCGACTCGCCATGGCGCGCCACTGCAGAGCGGGGACCCTGGACTTGGCGCTCACTCACAGTCCGACACTAATTTTGTGATGAACGTCAAATTTTAAAAAATGGGGTCAATAATTAAAAACAAAAACAAACAATCTTTTGTCCGTTCTTGGAAAAGTTGTTAAACACATAGTCCGACCGATAGTGACTATTTTTGAAGTGAATCATGCAAATCAATTCACAAGCAATTTTATTTTTTTTTTGTATACACTCTTAAAAAAATGTTAAAGAGAAGAAACATCCGCATCTTATTATAAATATAAAATTATATTTTCCGTTCAAACTATGCAAGATACGGAAAAATGTTCAGAACCCAAGATGTTCATCTTAAAAATATCTATGAATTTATATTATCTTGTATATTATATATTGTTTTTTTATACAATATTTAAACTTGTTTTTTTACTCTTATCGAATATTCTTTGTAAATATTCAACATCATAAATAATAATGTTATTAAAAGGCATTAGATAATAAATCAAACTGTGCATAAGATGCGAAAGAAAGTTTCAAAATAAAATTTTTTACCTTAAAAAGATCTGCGAGTTTTCTTACAACCATTCTTCATCAGGACGCATATTATTTTTAATTATAAAAAATAACATTAAGATTGAAAAATTGTGAGAATGTGCCCGCACAGTGGGTAGAATTTTGTATAACAAGAAACAAAAATATTTTCAGCCACTTTATTTAAAATTTCTTTTTTACATAAATTTTTACGAAAAGCTGATAAATGTTTTTAAAAGTAAATCATCTGACTTCATCATTATTCCCTCATTTCAGTTCACTCACATTGATTTAGTTGATCAACATAAACTTCAATTGAATAAGGCTTCATATTTATCACTTTCGTTTAGAAAGTATAACATAAATTCATATAAGTTTTTTTAATAGAGCCTAGATACAATAAATCCATTATCTCGATTGCATCTTCCCCTAAAAACGTTTCTGAGGGTGTCAACAATATTTTCAAAATGCCTTCGTCTATGATAGGGAATGCTCTAGGAAAGAAAAAAACGAATAATATAAATTTAATTTTATTAAAAAATTCTATTGAAAAATGATCTAAAGAAAAATCGTCGATGTTTTCCAGGCGAATACTTTTATAGTTGAACGTTTTTTCGTATCTTGCATAGTTTGTCCGTGAAATTGGATTTTGTTATTTGTAATAACATTTTTCACGACCAATCTCTCTTTTCAACATTTTTCCGCATCTTGCATAGTTTTACCGAAAATATATATTTTTATTGTTAATGATATGCAGATGACTCCCATCTTCTAAATTGTTTGCATGATTCACTTAAAAAATAGTCACTATCCGCTGGACTACAGTGTTTAACAACTTTTGCAAGAAGCGACGAAAACGATTTTTTGTTTTTGTTTTTACTTATTGACCCCGGCTTTTTTTTTAAATTTGACGTGATGCATTATTTTCGTTTTACGATTCGCAGTCTACGTAAAAAAAACTTCATAGAAATGATATAGAAATCCTTTGGACTTTCCGTTCATCACAAAATTAGTGTCAAACTGTGAGTGAGCGCCAAGTCCAGGGTCTCCGCTCTGCAATGGCGCGCCATGGCGAGTCGAGCGCTCGAGCGCAAATACTCGAACCTCGATATCTCGGAAACTAAAGCCCATTAGATCAAAAGAAAAAACACGCCCCTAATGGATTTTGATGTACTTTCATCTTGTAAAACCCCAGTCGAATCGGCGATGTCCATCTCGCGTCCTCTCCTTGTCAGTGAATTTTACATTAAGTATGTTGAAAACACAGGTATTTACTAATGCTACAGATATTAAAAATTATATATAAGATTTAATTACCAATTACGATACTAAAAATAATTAACCAAAGATATGTTTTTAAAAAATAACAACTGCCATGTCAACCAAATGGGCGGAGGTAATTAGGACATCAAAATTGTATTACATTTCTTTTATCGTATGTATATAAGCATGTTTGGAATAATTAACTAAAGAGGGCAACCATCGTGTGCCGAAATGTTTGAACCAAATTAGTAGAAATCCTAACTGACTAACTTTATAAATTTTCCAGACGGACAAAAATAAATCAAATTCCTCATTACCAGTCATGGTATGGATTCATGGAGGTAGTTTCATGGAAGGCAGTAGTAATATTTATCCTGGAAACTACCTTTTGGATAAGGATATAATTCTTGTAACAATGAATTATCGACTCAATATCCTTGGCTTCTTGAGCACTGGTGATTCAGCAGCACCAGGAAACTTTGGATTGAAAGACCAAGTTCAGGCGTTGAAATGGATCCAACAAAATATTCCAGCTTTTGGGGGCGATTCCAAACGAGTGACACTTTTTGGAGAAAGTGCCGGAGGCGCCAGTGTTTCTTTACATGCACTTTCGAAAGCAAGTAATGGTAAGTACATATTTTTTTAAATAACCAATTATTTTACAATACTTCATAATCCTTGAAAGGGGTTTAATAAGCCCCCCGCCCACATTACAACTATGAAACCATATAAATATATGATAAACGGTAATATTAGATTTCATTCATCGCATAACGGATTAGCAACACTTATAAGTAATAAAAATATATTAAAGTTTACAACCGTACCCATATAGGTTTATTTCACCAATATATAATCCAAAGTGGCAGTCCGTTGTGCGTCTGGGCATACACAAAAAGAAGCAGCATGATTGAATACTCCAGAAGAATTGCACCACTCGTTTCCTGTCCTCTGACCACTACCGTCAGTTTTGTTAACTGTCTTCGAAAAACAAGCGTAGATAGTTTACTAAATACGAAAAGCATATTCGGCAAATTAGCAGAATTTGCACAAATCTGGTGGACCCCTACAGATGAGCATGCAGCTGATGGTTCATTTCTAACTGACAGTCCAAAAAACCTGATCAATCAAAATCAAATGAAGGATTTACCCTACATTACTGGAGAAGTCACGGATGAAGGATTGGTAAATACAGCCAGTGAGTATTTCTTCATTAAAGCAACGCAAATCTAATCAAATTGAGTTTATTCACAAAGTACAAGTACAATGTTATCGATTTCAGTATTATATGCTGATGCATCATTGTATTCTTTCGTCACTTCTAACCTGGATCAAATAATCCCTTATATGGCTGGGGACTTTTTCAATGCCAAAAATAAAATAGGGTTGACGAAGGCTGTTAAAGAATTCTATTTTAATAATTCAGTTGATTTTTCTAACAAGGATAAGGTATGGGATTAATTTCCTTCTAAATGATTTTCAACTTCTTAAGAAATATTATGAAATAAGTCAGCATGTATCGCCAAGTGTCTGAATAATCTTAAAATAATAATTTAGATACGAAACTGAAAAATACTCAGTCAAAATAATTAGAGTATTATTATTCATTAATTTTATTTTTATATAGTTCATTGGAAGTCTTACAAAATACATCAGCGATGCTTCCTTCTTATATCCAGAAATAAAAATGCTGGAAAAACCTGCATCAAAATGGAAAAGTTCAATATACTTTTATAGCTTTGGTTACCGAGGAACAATCTCTATTTGGTCATCAATTGAAAAAAACCGAAATCTGGGAGTTTCTCACGGCGATGAAGTATTATATCTTTTCCCTTTTTCATCCTCTGCCTTAGGAGTACCAAACCTTACTTTTACAGAAAAAGATACATTAGTCAGCGAACTAATGGTGGACCTCTGGACATCCTTTGCTATAACCAGGTAAATGTTGATCTTTCGATATTTATACGCATTAAATATATCTTCTGATAAATTAACAAATCGTCTACTTCAAAATATATGAATATTTTATTTATATTATAATATTTAAACAAAATTTTTTAGCGTACCAACATCGAAACAGTTGAAGACTGTTAACTATTGGGTGCCATATAATTTTAAGGCACAAGATCGTATTGTTCTCCAGATTGGAAATATCCTCAATAATACAGATCCAACAGTGTCTCAGTCACATAGTTATTACACAAGCCGAATGAACTTCTGGAGAAAAAATGCTTCGGCATAAATTTTAACTCTTCTGGTAATACGAAGTGGCCATTGCTTCACAACTCGTTATGTTTCTGTTAACATTATATTTGGTCAGCTGAAATATGTTGTAAAACAAATGTTTGCAGAGGAATAAACATACTTATGACAATAAGCTCTAGTTTCAATTTTCGGCTTATTTATTTGTAATACCTATTACGTATTTACCAAGTTCCAGGCGGGCGTGTTTTTTAGCAGAAAAAAATATATTACTAATATTTTTTTAAAAAGCATCAGAAGGAATCAACCAAAGGTACCACATTTGTGATGTCATTTTCTTCTGTATTTTATAATATTTGAAACTGCTTCTTCCCCGACTATACATTTTTCAATTGTTTCTTGTATACGTTGATGCCAAGTCTGCCAAGTACACGCTGTTTATATCTCAAATACTATTACATATTTGTAAACACGTGTATATCCTTCCATTCCACTAGGGCCTACCTTTCTTAATATATATTTACCTTCATTCTTTCGAATTTCAGGCTTTATATCAAAGATTACTGAAACGAGAATCCTCTTTTTATTCTGCAGTCTCATTTCAGAAGAAAGAAAAAGATAAGAAGGATTTTAGATTACTTGATTTTTGAAGGATAGATGTAATCAAATTTTGAAGACGTGATAGAAAAGCATTTACGTGCTGGATAAGCGAAGGATAGTAAAGGTTATACGTAAATAAATGAGTTACTAGATTATTACTGCAGTTACTGTAGATTGAAAAAAGATGGAATATCATTGATCCCATAGATTCAGAGAATGAAGGGAGAAACAAAATGTTTCTGTCCACTTTAATGTTGGAGATTACAAATGATTCAAATGGATAAAAACGCTGTCCATTTGATTTCAGCAGTATGAATAGTATATGTTCTTCAATTTGATCACATTTGCATTTGTAATTGAAGAAAATTATCCAGATAAAAGTGATAAGTTCTTTACTTGGAACTTGATGCTAGATTCACAAAAGTCAAACAGTCATCTAATCGGTTTTTGTTTAAACTCACACAAAATGTTGCACATACAAAAATGAAAAAAGGACGACAAAATCACAACGACAGGTCGGCGAAACCCTCGTATGTCTTGAGAACACGAAGCGACCCAAAGATGACAGCTTTCTGCATCCATCTCGCAAGTGCCTTGGCATATTTTTGGCACGCGGGTATGGTTTTAAGGTTACGAACCAGTGATAGTTTCACACCTCCAAAGCACCTATCACAAGGACAATTACTCGCACCGAATATTTTGGGTACAGTCGTTGCAGCTCTCTTTTAAGCTCTTGATACCTCTCCTCTTTTTCCTTCTCCTTTGCAGTGATGTTGCATTCGGACGGAGCCGAGAATTCGATCACGAATATAGTTCGTTTCTCGAAGGGAACTTCTTGACATAAAATGCGGTGACGGTATGCTAAGGTGGAGATGACACTGTCTTGGCATGCGAAAATAAAGCCCTCTGTGCCTGAATTGAGCCCTGATGATTTGAGGAAAGCAAAAGTTTGCTCCTTCGACAAGGACTGTTTTTCTACATTTCTGTGAAAGTTTCCGTGCATATGCTTGTCGAGTAGCTCTTGGTGACATTTTCCAACCTCTGCTTTCTTCACTTCGGCTTTTAGACGTGAAGCATCTAGATGGAGTAATGCACTTTCCTCACATCTGATGTTGAAATTCAGGCCAAGGGTCTCGGCAGCTTGCTCCGCGGCTTTGTAAAGGAACGCTCCTTCGCCAATCATCTCGTGGTTTCTGACCATCTTTAGGAGAGGATCTCTGCCATTCGCAACCATGTAAGCTGTGCTCAAAACAATTCGGTTATGAAGACACTGGAGATTCAGAAGTCCGCTTCCACCTTGACGGCGTGAAATGTATAATCGCGGAACTGACGAATTGATATGCAAGCTTTCATGCATATGCATGATCTTACGCGTGGTGACATAAAGGACCTTAAGCTCGTTCTTTGTCCATTGAACCACCCCAAACGAGTAGAGTAGAACCGGGACGGCAAGCATGTTAGTCGCAGATACCTTGTTCAACGCCGACAGATTGGAAGACCAAATTTGTCGAAGAAGATGGTTGTATCTGCTTCGGAGAGACTCCTTCACTGATGTTACGTCCTGAATGCGGCTTTGAGGCACGCCCAGGTATGTATAGGTCTCTCCAGTATTGAGACGTCTAATAACACTTACCTATATCCACAAGCTCAGGGTCCTTGGAAACGCCAGAAATCTTTCCGTTCTTCAGATGAATTTTGGCACACTTGTCCAAACCAAAGTTCATTCCAATCTCTCATGTGTAGTTCCTGACGATATTTATAGCAGATTGAAGTTTGCTTTTACCAGAGGCATAGATCTTCAGGTCATCCATATAAAATACATGAGTGACCTTATGCTCGCGCTGATTAGTTTCGCCACACAGGTATATATATATATATATATATATATATATATATATATATATATATAT
>CAKNXH010000193.1:174032-196861 GCA_932178445.1 Andricus quercusramuli
TATATAGGGTATCTCTTTGGCAAATCTGGAGATCGAAAGCATAAGGTCACTCATGTATTTTACATGGACGATCTCAAGATCTATGATAGAAATAAAGAGAAACTACATCAAGCTCTAAAAATTGTCAAAGGGTACACTCAAGAGATTGAAATGGAGTTCGGGTTAGAGAAATGCGCCACGGTTAATTTGAAGAAAGGAAAACTTAATGGCATCCACGAAGACCCTGAGCTCGTCGACAGAAGCGCTATACGACACCTAGCGCTGGAGAGACCTATACATACCTGGGCGTGCTACAGAGCCGCATTCAGGGCGTGACATCTATGAAGGATTCTCTCCGAAGCAGATACAAACGTCTTATCCGGCAGATTTGGTCCTCCGAACTGTCGGCTAAGAACAAAGTATCTGCAACGAACGTGCTTGCCGTCCCGGTAGTACTCTATTCATTTGGAGTGGTTTCATGGACGATACCTTGATATCAGGACGCGAAAGATTTTGCACATGAACAAAAGCATGCACCTTAAGTCTTCTGTTCCACGACTTTACATCTCACGACGCCTAGGTGGTCGCGGAATACTGAATCTTGAATGTTTTCACAACATGATTATTCTGGGTACAGCACATATAGTTGCAAATGGACAAGTTCCTCTCCTTAAAATGGTCAGGAAACATAAAGACAAGGGCAAAGGGCGTTTCTGTACGAAGCAGCGGAGGAGGGTGCTGAGACACTCGGCCTTGACTTAAGGTGGTTTCCGAAAAAATCGATCTCTGGTAGAATTGTTCAAAGTTGAGCTTCTATTTGAAGTAGAATTGTTTTTTATATGCTAAATTAATTTCAAATTTTTCTACCACACTGATGTCGAAATAATTAATGTTAAAGATGACTGCTTTAACACAGAATGCATGGGCAATGCACGAGCACTCTCCATATTTTAATTTGTAGTAACAAAATGCTCTGGTATAGAAATTAAAAGAATGTGTCTACTTGTGCTGCTTGAAAATACAAATATGTCAGAAAAATAATAAAATCCCTTCACCACGTACTTTTCTAAATAATCAAATAAAAAACATTGAAATTTTAATTACTTTCAAACGCATGAACATCAAAAATTCGCGATCCGGCAACGCTGTCCCCTCTCTCCTGCTTGCTTGCTGCAGGATCTTGATACACTCATACACACGTTTACACACAGTTGGTCAGCGATGGTTAGTTTTAAATTTCGACGTTTCATGATCTACGAATCTGCCGCTGACAAAGGATTGGTGACTATACGTATACACACACACTACGAATTCTAAGCCAGGAGCGCAATAAAGTATTGAGTATGCGGGACCATGCAATTTTTTCAATACAGCATACAACGACAGGCGTCCACGGGACTCCAATATTTGTACGAGTGTGGGACTCGGAAACTACCTTAAATACCAGGGGTGAGCAAAATGCATCAAATCTTATCCATCTTGAATACTCACTTCTGAAGGCCCGGACTAAGAAAGCAAAGGAGAAAAACTTCCTCGACAATCGGATGCACGGCATCTTCCACAGAAATGTGGAGGATCAGTCGATGTCGTATGAGCTAACGTATGCTTTCCTTAAATCATCCGGATAGCAGTCGGGCACGAAGGGTTTCATTTTGGCATGTCAAGACGGTGTCATTTCCACTCCAGCATACTTTCGCCACATTTTGAGCCAAGATATTCCCGATGATAGCTGCAGAGCGTGCCATGCACACCCCGAGCATCTAGGACACATACTATCTAGTTGTCCAACTCATGCGGGAACGACCTACATCCAAAGGAACAATGCCGCACTAAGAGTGCTTTATTACCATCTCTGTCACTTACGGAATTGGCCCAAATACCGTTCCACTGAACCCTCCTAGGGAAAAAGAGTGAATTGTCGAAAATGAGAAGTGCCGTATATACTGGAACTTCATATTCTCGACAATTGTTTTTGTTGCGCACTCGAGGCGTGACATGGTTCTCCCTTACTTCTAGAAACGAACCATGTTCGTCATTGAATTTTCGGCACCAGCTGAGAAAAACATCACAGCCAAGGAAAAAGGAAAGAAAGAGAGGTATAAAGATCTTATGAGGGAGTTGCGACGGTTATGCCCCGAATATTCTGTTAAGCTAATCGTCTTAATCATCGGCGCTCTTGGAGGTGCCAAAGTTTCACTGGTTAATAGCCTAAAAAGCATCCCAGTGTGTCAACAAAATGCTGAGACACTTGCGGGGGAAATGCAGAAGGCGGTCGTCCTTGGGTCGCTCCGTGTCCTCAGGGTGCACGAGACTTTTGCCGGATCATCGTATTGAATTCATTGCAGACTGTAACCACCTATCTCACGGTCGTGAGACGTGGTTACAGCTGACATTTTACCGCGATTTCGCTTGGAGGGAGTACAATTTTTCAGATTAGCACCCGCTTCCTGCGAAATCCTGCGGTTGTCCTTATGACAAACTTTTAACTATATATATGTTACGGTCAATACGCGACGGCCGGGCATTTCGCGTATTGCCCGGTCAATACACGATGTGCCTAATGCCGTTGGTATAAACCCGAAGTGAGAGGAGTTTCCGGGCTTTTCCCAAGCCCCGTTGTTCAATACGCGAAATGCCCAACGCTCATTTGTCAAAGCTGCACCTAAGAAACTATTCAGCCAGCATGAAAGCGGTAGTATATATAATTATTTATTATTATATTCCCAGATGTATTCGATATCATGGAACGTAGTATTGTGTTGTTTAAACTCCATGTTGCTTATACTGAGATTCAATTGTATTTTTGAATGAAAACTCTAAGAAAGAAATATTAACATTTTTTGCACATTGTAACTTCCATTAAAAGATAAAACTGTAAATATAAATCGCAGGGCTAATTTTAACAAGATGTAATTGAAGCCATATTTGCTGACACTGAAGGTTAAGTGCATAATTATTGCAGGTTTTTGGTATCTCATTCAACAGAAAACAAACTTCGCACACTTTTGAAAAAGTTTAATATTTATTTAGTTTCTCACAAAACGAATACTTGGAATAAAAAAAGAGATAAATATTTAATCAAATTTTTTGTTGGAAAAAAAATATCAGCAAAAATAAAATAGTTTTTAACAAAAGAATTCAACTTTTAACCAATATTTCCATGACTTGTTTCGCTATTTTCAACCAAGTAGTTGAATACAAATGATAAAGAATGAAAATAATATCTAATAAATAATAATAATAATAAAATAAAAATAATGAAGAACAAAGAAGATTACTTTTCTACCAAAATGGTTTGTTTTAACAAAATACCGGAATTTTCAACCAAATGTATTATTCAAGTTTCTTAAATGTCAAAAAAACTATAAATTGTTACTGTTTTGATATGTAACTTTTTTTTGGTTACTTCTGTATTTTTAAAATACTAGAATTTTGAACGAAAATAATAAATCTTTAACAAAAAATAACAATTTTCAATAAAAGAGTTTATCTTTCAACCAACTATTTTGATTTGCCACCAAAAGAGAATAATTTTCTGCAAAATGCATGAATTTGTAACGAAATTCTTGAATTAAAAAAAAAAGAGATAAATATTTAATCACATTTTTTGTTAGAAAAAAAATTTCAACAAAAATGTTCAATTTTCAACAAAAAGAAATGAATTTTTAACAAAAGAATGCACCTTTTAACCAATATTTCCATGACTTACTTTACTATTTTCAACCAAGTAGTAGAATAAAAATAATAAATAATAATAATAAAATTGAAATAATAAAGAATAAAAAAGATTAATTTTCTACAAAAAAGGTTAGTTTTAACAAAATACCGGAATTTTCAACCAAATGTATTTCTTATTTTTCTTAAATGTTTAAAAAAATTATAAATTGTTACTGTTTTTAAAAGTTACTTTTTCTTGGTTACTTTTGTATATTCAAAATATTAGCATTTGTAACTAACATAATAAATCTTCAACTAAAAAATAATAATTTTCAATAAAAGAGTTCATCTTTCAACCAACGATTTCAATTTGGTGCCAAAAGAGAATAATTTTCTACAAAATACATGAATTTTAACCAAATACTTGAAAAAAGAGATAAATATTTAATCAAATATGTGTAATTAAAATAATTTTAAAAAATAGCAATCGCTACCGTTTCAGAATTTAATTTTTACTTAGTTACTTTTATATTTTGAAAATACCAGCATCATCAATCGCGTGTTGCACGCGCCTATAGTTTTTCAATTTAAGAAAAAATAATTTTTAATTAGATAAATATAATTTTTCCAAATTTCTTGATAAAACTGAAAAAAATTGACGATTTGACATACGTTGAAAAAAACCCTTGAATATTCTTTTATTTTGTAGGACTTTACCCAATTTTTCGGGGAGCAAAATATTTGAAAAATATTTTAGAAGTTTTTGGAAATCTTTTTAAGTTTCAAAATGTTTTCAATCTCTTAAAAACTCTCAAGAATCCTAAATATCTTTTAAACAGACTTGCAAATTGATTAAAACCTTAAAAAAATTCTGCAAAAAAATTTCAGGAATCTTTTGAAATGATTTGAATTTTTCATAAAATTTTTTTAAAACCATAAAAAATTTGTCTTCAAATCTTTCAGGTTCTTTTTTAAAAAATTCATACACAAAAGCAATTCCAAATTTGTAAATTACTCTCACAAGTACCGACAGAAAATTTCGAACTATAAGAAATAGTTTATTCGGCCCCGTTCGCTGTCTATATTTTACAACTGACCTGCAGGCAACTTCCTACCCAAAACCTCACCATTTACGTTAATTATACGCATATTGCCGTTTTCATGCTGAATAATGTCTCAGGTGCAGCTTTGACCAATGAGTGTTGGGCATTTCGCGTATTGACCAACGGAGCTTGGGCAAAGCCCGAAAACTCCTTTCACTTCGGGTTTTGACCAACGGCATTAGGCATTTCGTGTATTGCCCGGGCAATACGCAAAATGCCTGTCCGTCGCGTATTGAACGTAACATATATATAGAATTCTTGATCAATTTTCAAAGAATTTGTTCGTGAAAATAGAGTTGCTTCATAGAATTTCAATAATTTTCAAATATTTCAATGTTTTTCCTCTCTCAATCATAATGATTCTGAATTATTTTGAGGTATTCGAAGGAATTTTCAATTATTTTTAATGGTTTGAAAGGAATTTAAAATCTCTTTTTTCATAATGCTGACATGTTAGGGCTTTTTCACAGATTCCAGGGATCAATTTAATGCGTTTCTACTAAATTTTATAATAATATTTCAACGCTTTTTCGAAGAATTGTCTCACAATAAATCAACGACTCCATAGTTCTTCAGAGATTGAAAGAGAGTAGATGGGAACATATGAACTCCTATCCAATACAATGCTGGTGAAAGCTGGCGATCTTAAGGCACAAGAAAACCACGAGAAATTATGCACGTGAGGAAACTAGATATTTTATGTGTACCTGAAACGACGAAAAAGGATTGCGGAAGCAGGAACAGAGAAAATAGAGTATTGAAAGGCGGTTCTGAAATGTGGTCAGAAGTATGTAGTAAATAACATGGCAGTCAAGGGGTCGGTTAAATTATTATGAATGAAAAACTGCAATAATTACAGAGGTGTCAGCTAATTAAGTACCGTAAGTAAAATATACGCGAAAATACTTATTCTTGTGGTAATGAAAATAGCAGAAGAGAAGATATGGGAAGTCATTGGTTGACGTCGAAAAAGAATTTGACAGGGTAAATAGAAGTAAACTTTGGGCGTCCTTAGAGAGTACAGAATCAATGGATGGCTCCTACAAGCAATAAAAACCATATATACACGGAGAGACTTTTGGTATTAATATTTCTTTCAACGCAAATTCATAATTAAAATAAAATATACGAATTTAGGGATAATCGAGGTACGGTTAGAAAAAGTCGAATAGTGACTATGAAAAGGCAGACTAATATTTCTGATTGGAATAAATCGTAAGAATATTACACTCTTACACACAACAAATTACAGTTTTTCTAAGTCGCTGTAATAAATTTTGTAATGGATTCGAACAACGAAAATTGGTAAAGTGCTTTGAAAGAAGCGAAACGAACGTTCTGCAATCTTTCTAAATCACTATACAAAAAATGGGAGTCACGTGATCTTGTATTTCACGCTGGTGCATGGCAAAAAAAAAGACAGGTGGAAGTGTATGAACGCACACTATTACATGGGCTACAAATACTTCCTAATATATATATATATATATATATATATATTACACCAAACATAGTTGTAGTAAGAACGGTTCAAAACAATCGGACAACAATACCGACTACCCTAGAGTTGGGGGAGCCAATCAAGACGGAGTCAATGCGATGAACCGGCGGAATCTCAATACTTTTCGGTGGACGGATCGACTCAATGACGACCTGCTAGAGTGCTACGATAGCAGTATGGCCCCCGAGCGAGAAGGTTACATGGCCCGACTGCAGGTTCTGTGGTGCGAGAAACACCCAGAGCTCTCGCACTTTTCGCGTCAACGTCTGCGAAACCATGCCGAAAAACTCCAAAAAAGGGGCTATGTAAGCAGAGTGCCTACTCTACCGCAGCCAGAACAAGCCGGCAACAAAGAAAGAGTGGCGACACAGAGACCAACCGCGAACAGGCATCCAATAGATGGAGGACGATGCTTCAGGACTCGGAGAAACATCAACATTCAGGTTTCTCCCAAGCCCAAAGATCTGACTGAACTGGATGATGAGCTTCGTGGAGATTTTTCCGAAGAATCCGACCTCTGGACTATCAATTGTGGTGTGTACAGTGCAGCAAGAACTTTGGCAGATGCAAACCGTAAAACCAAATTAACAGTTTATCATAAGACCAAAAGACGAATACATCAATTCAGCACAAAGATAGGCTGGGCAAGTCAGTACGCGTCCCGTATTCAGTGTGTGATTGACTACATAACATCTGGCAGGACTTCCACTGCCAAGTTCGAAAGTTGGCGCGCGAACTGCTCATCCGTCATCACACAATCAACAAGTCAAAAATACTGACCATCAGGCAGCATATTGTTGACAGAATACGAGAACTATCTAACGCTAAGAGAAGTCTAGAGTGGAGGGAGAGGTGCATCAGAGAAAATAAACAGTTTTTGTCTGACCCATCTCGACTCTTCCAACACCCTCCAGTTACTGTCGACCATCCGCCCACACCAGAGAAGGTCGAAGCATTTAGGGGATAGCTTCAAGGAGCTGTGCAATGCCCTCATAACAGCTGAGAAGGAATGCCCATCTATTACTACCGAGGAGGTGAAAAACGTATTAAGAGGCATGAAGAACTATTCCGCTCCCGGTCCAGATGGTATCAAGACCGTCTGGTGGAAGAAGTTTCCTTCAACCCAACAGCATCTGGCCTTAAAAAAAAATCCATCCATTCCTCATCTCTACGCCGCACGCTCTTATCGCCTTGCCCTCCTCGCTTCGCCTCGCCTCGCTCGCATGTCCCTACTTTTTCGCATTGCCTCGCTTGCCAACCGCTGTTTTCGGTTTAATACCTACTACTTATCTACTATTTACAATATTTACATCTTCCTTATATCTACTTTCTCTCCTATTTACAATCTTTCCATCTCCATTCCTCTTCCTCCTTCCTTCTCTTCATCTCCATCTTACCCAACACTCCCTTTACCCATGCTTCTGCCCTTTTTTCCCCCTTTTCATGAAACAATACGTCCATGCTTATATCACTTCTTTCCACTGCCACGTACTCCTCCAACCAGTGCTCCACTCTTGCCTCCCCTTTTCCACACAGCTCACACATCCTTTTCTCTCGAGAGAGCCAGAACCTATTGAAACCCTCCATGCACCCACACCTCAACCTTGCTATAAGCTCCTGACTTCCTTTCTCTCCTTTATCACATAAATATTGCGCTCATGCCCTTGGCATAATCCACACATAGTTCCCGTTATACCTTGACTCTCTTATTCTCTCTTCCCCCTCTGCCTTCTCTTTCTCCATGCCGTTTTGCTTAACCAAGTCATAAACCATCCTTCCTTCCTCGTGCATCCTTCTCACTTCATCCATCTGCAGTCCATTCATTATAAAATACCTTTCCCTCTCCGCCTCCGTCTTCCCTCCCTCTCTCCTGTTCTCCTTCTCCCACCAACACTCCCTAACCAGCCTACTTCCCCCCTCTTCCAAAAATTTCTCCTCATATTTACACGCTCTGCTCCCTGCTAGAATCCCTACACTCGTTCTCCCCGTCTCCCTCCTGACAATATACTTGGGCGTGTTCCTTGCCAACCCCAGTGTCCACATTACATACCTCTCCTGCGTTCTATTTACCTCTTCACTTTCCTTCTACCCACATACCTCTCCTCCATACAATAGCACACTCATCACTAGCGAATGAAACAATTTCATCATCCGTCCAAAATCATCTGCGAATAGCTTCTTTCCCAAACCCCACACCTGCCTCATCACCACATTTGCCCTCCTCACTCTCTCTTTTATGTGACAATCCACTCCCCCATTCCTCCGAAACACGAAGCCCAAATACACAAACTCTTTCACCTCCTGCACCTCCTTTCCCTTCCACTTCCACTCTCCCCCCTTATCCCTTCTCCCTCCTTTTCTGAACACCATAACCTTGGAATTTTCCGCATTCAGCCCTAACCCCTTCTTATCCAGGTATCTTCTCAACCTCTTCATGATCCCCTTTAAGACCTCCTCGCTATTCGCCAGCAACACTATGTCATCTGCATACGCTAGTGAAAAAATTCGAACCCCTCCTATCCTGACTCCTCCTACCACCCCGTCCTCCAGCTTGCTTTCCATATCCGCAATTAAAATCGCAAAAAGCGTTGGGCTAAGTGGGCACCCTTGCCTCAAACCCCTATCCATACAGAAACCCTCCGAAATCCCCTCCCCTCCTTTTACCTTGTCTTTGGTCTCTTCATATATCTCCCTTACATATGGGTTTGACACCCCTAACACACCCCCACGAATCCCTGAAGACTACCCTTAAAACGAAAAATATAAATTCTCCATAAAAACGACCTTTTCGGTACTGCAATCTCGTCTTTTTTATACCTCAAATTATTTGTATTGGTCTATTGGAATATTTGTTAACATTGCTTAATTAATTTTCAATCATTTAAATAAATGGAATTTGTTTAAATATTTTTTTCTTAAATTCGTTTTTTTCCTAAAAATTATTCTATTGGTCTACTGGAATATTTATTAAAAATTATTTACTAATTTTCAAATATTCAAACAAATGGAATTTGTTTAAAACTTTGCAAATTAATTAACAAATGTTGATAAAAATTCCACTGAAGAAATAACAATAAACTTAAATAATAAAAATTCAATAGAAAATTATTCAAACAAATTCCACTTCTTCCCAAAATACAAAATTAATAAATTATTGTTAATAAATATTCCACTAGACCAATAGTAATAATTTTCAGGAAAAAAACGAAATTTCGAAAAAAAATTATTTAAACAAATTCCATTTGTTTGAATATTAAAAAATTCATTAAGCAATGGTAATAAATATTCCACTAGACCAATACAAATAATTTTAGCTAATAAAAAGATGAGAATACAGTGCTCAAAGGTCGTTTTTATGAAGAATTGATATTTTTGGTTTTAAGGATAGTTTTCGAAGGGGTATGTTGGTGGGTGTTAAACCCATATGTCCGATACATGATTCTTTGTTGGATAATTATCTACAAGCTTCTATATTTTCCGGTCATATTTTTTCAAACCCTAAAAAATTATTACGAAAACTCAAAAAAGTGATTTTACCCCATGCATTTTGCATGAGAAACTTCAAGTCAAAACAGGCAGCAGTTAAAATCGAAAAAACAAAAATTAGGCATTTTCTTTTTTCGGATTTGGAACAAAATGGAAGGAAACGTTGCCCTCTAAAAAAAGTGTTTTTGAGCCACCCTAATTCCCATATCTCATGAGAAAAATTTTATTTTTGTGAAAAATTTAAATTTGAATCACTTTTCAACGTTTGTCTCATCGTAAAATAGTGATTTCGATTTTGCATTTGATATATTATTACGATTTTTAGACCATTTTTTATTCATATATCAGTTACGTAAATGAATATTGAGTTTTGAATAAAGTGAGATGATAATGAAGTCAAATTAAAAATTCCAAAAATTTCATTCGAAAACATTTTTTCAGAACTTAATTTTCAATAATACAAAATATGTACTTTTTAAAAACTGTAATTCAATTCATTTTATAATAATACATATAAAATACTAATAATATATTTACTGTGTGAGTTAATACTTCTAAACAAAATATTTTCCCCAATCTCGTCACAAAATATTAGATATCATCAGTAAGAGATTGATTAAAAAAATTTTAAGTTAACATGTATCATCATTTCTTAGCCGGCCACGTTTCTCTCAGAAAAACCGCATGACCGAGAATTTGTCAGAAAAATCTAAGCGGTTCCGTAGCTCACTTGGCTAACGCGGTCGCCAGATTTAGGTTTTAGGACAGGTTTGAGGTAGATAGGTAGGGTTCGATTCCCCAGCGGGGGCGATTTTTCCAAGCGTTTGAGCGTGCGATCATATGTGTAAGACTGTATGCGTGCAACTGTGTAAGAACACTCGTAAATTAAGTGCAGTAATCATATATCTAATCTATTTATAAATCGTGTATAGAATGCATGCAGTGTATATATACATATACATATATGCGTTACAATTCGAAGCTATAATTTTTGCTCCTAGAAGGACAAGGATTACTGAGCGAGAGTGTAACCTCTGCTCTCGCGAGACAAGCAGTGTACAATGCGAGCTGCATCTGGGGCTCGCTACAAAGTAGGGATTGCAGGGTGACATTGCTAAATTTTCACTCATCCCCATTTGATCTGGATACGGATTTACAATTTCACAGAGTGAATCTTGCACTTTGATGCAGTGAGGTTCACTAATTTCTCCCAAGTGGTAAGAATTACACCGTGGTTGCACGAAAGGCTCCGTTACTGCCCCACAGAGCAATATTTCATCACTTTTCCGAGTATATCTTACAGCGTACTTTTTTCCGTGAATACTAAATTCTCGATAATTATAATTTATCATGCGTATACTTACAATTGAATTGAGTTAATTGAGTAACTGATAGTTGAAACTAGGATTATTTTATCAAAAGCACAAAATCCTTAAATCATTGACATTTTTTTGTCTCTGATATTCCATGAGATTGGAACGATTGGTACGAGATGTTTAATCTTCACTGTTAGAACAGGTAATAAATTTCTGATACTTTTCAGTTACGGATGTAACATAATTTTATAGATTTCTGTCCCAAAACATGAACTTGTGACAGTTTTATAGTAAATTTACTAAATTTTTCATAAAATTAGGAGATTGTAACATAAAATTACTACACTGTAACACAAACTTAATAATTCCAATTTAAGAATATAGATGTGTGACGTAAAATGCAGAAATTATGTCTCAGGTTTTAACACTTTATGTTACGGTAACAAAATATACGATTAGTAGTGCGAAGAGCAATCAGCTATTGTGTCTCGGGCTTTCGATAGAATGTGTTTTACATATATGTGCTTTTGGGGTTTTTAACGTTTTTAACCAGTGCGAGAGGTTGGTATGAATGAAATAAATGTATAAGTGTGGTGTGTATAAGTGTACAGTTTAGTCGTCTTGCGAAAAGTGAGGTTAGTAAAAGGAAACAAAATTTTGTATGTAACGACTATTTTACCATAATTTCTAACAATTCTAGTATATATGTATGTATATTTGTTAGACTTGTCAGAAATTATGGCAAAATAGACGCTGCAAACCAAATTTTATAGAATGTTACAAAAACTAAAATTTATGTTACTTGTCACTCGTGTGAAATTCTGACACTGTAACAGAAATTTCTGTTCCCATGACAGAATTTATTGTCACATGTCACTGGAGCTTTATGCAGTTACCAGTAAATACGTATTTTACCAGAAATTTCTAAACCGTAACAGAATTTTCTGTGACGGTAACAGCATAAAGCTCCAGTCACATGTGACAGAGAATTCCGATATAAATTTCTAACAGTGTTCATACCATTTACCCTGAATTGCGATGGCAGAAAAGTGCAGAATTTTTACATACCTGAATCATAAAAATGATATCTTTTACGAAAGACTCCTTGAAACGCAACTGAAATTTATGTTTTTTCTAATAACTAATAATTCACACTATTTTCTTAGTTGATTATTCACAATAAAATAAATTTAAAAACTTTACGAATCAAAATAAACAAACACATTCTTTAACTTAAAAAACTGCGAGACAGTCACAGAGCTGCCAATTTTGACAGCGAACTTTTTTCTTAAATTTGCGATTATCTACTGTTGAAAAATGTAATGTCCAATAATATTAATAATTTCAATGAATATCTTTCATTAAACTTCAAACTTTGATTCTAATATATAAACATGCCATGGAAATTTTTCTTAAGGGGGTAGGCTGGTTGTCATGAAGTTATTTTAAAACATTTTTATTTCCAAGTATAATTAAAATTAGAAGATCAATTTTTTCACGTGTATGTGTACGAATCTTGAATCAATAAAAAACACTTTTATTTAAAAAATTTTGTTATTTACATATCCAAAATGGCTGCCTGAAAAGTGTCCTCTGTTTTCATCGAGGACGATAAATCTCCAGAACGGTTCGTCGGAAATGAAAAAATCAATTAGATTCTCAATCCTTATACTTTTGGCTCTGGCCCGTAGCGAAATAAAAAATGTTCATTGAAAAAAGTGGCCTTTTGAATTTTTTTACCTCTTTTTTGCAGCTCAAATTGTTCATAACTTTTTTAAATAATTAGGAATTTCTCTAATTCCGCTACGGGCGATAGCTACATATGTAAGAAGTTAGCCCTCCAAAATTCAAGTAAATCGGACCGGTGGTTCTCAAGAAATCGTGTTCACTGCTTTCTTTTCTATGTTCGGCACTTTCACAGTCCAATACAAAACCTTCACACTCGATAAGAGGCACTATACTACACTCATCTCTTGTAATAATACCGGCCTCGTGGCCATCTAGTGAGCTCGAACCTATAATTTGCCCCCTCTTTTTAGCCAGTTCTCGACCTTGGAAACCTTCCAAACCGATCATAAAGTATTTCTGGATGATTTTACTACCCAAAAATGAAAAAAAAAATTATTTTTTGAAAAAAATCAACCAGCCTACCCCCCTTAAGGTAAAAAGTATGAATAAAGAAGAGGCGAAATTTTTTTCAGGTTAAAAATTAATTTTTGCGCTCACATATTAATCAATTCTAAAATTTCAATGAAACTTCGTCAGAAAATATAGTATCCTTGATGAAACGTTATACTAACAAAAATAATGAGCATTTTTTGTTAGTTTTCCAGATAATTGAGATTATCCCGTGCAGAAATTGTCCAATTTGGTCCCGATTTCCGATGTGGCCCCGATCGGGTTTGCCACATTGTGGCTGTCGCATGGCTACTCTTGTGGTTCGGGTCGGAACCACATATCGAGAAAATACTAGCTGTAAATTGCAGCGCCATCTGCTGTGCCGACCGCCTGATATATCTGATGTTTTATTTTATATTTTCCACAATACGGCTCGGTTTTGAGTGCAATGTGATTTCAAAATTAATTAAAATGCCAAAAACAAAAAGTACCTTACATGTACGGAAATATAGGTCAATTGCTGTCATTCCCTAGTGCGCAATGAGGATGAAGGTAAGTAGATTTATTAAAATCGGTCGAGCAAACCTAACCTCAAAATAAATTGAGAATAATAAGTTAAGAAAACTATATAAACATTAATTTAAAAGTAGGAACGTTAGCAGAGGTTATGTTTGTGATTCCACAAACTCTTCCTTTCGATTGTTTGGAAAATAAGGCAACTTTGTACAACGGTAGACAGCAAAGCCACGTGTAGCCATGTGAGTCATTCGCTTAAGTTTACGTTAATTAATTATGCTAATAATTCTAGTACAACCTACTACACGAAAATAAGTTTACAATGAACCTACGAGCAAAATTAACCTTTCAACGACAGTGAAACGTTCGTGTAAGTACGTCTTAATTGGTACTTTCTCTCTTTCAAATTTCTGACAGTGCAATCAAGAAAGTTCACTTAATTTGAACAAATTTTTGTTTTGCTTGTTGCACAAATAACGCTTGGATATTTAACCGATCCAACATTCTTGAGTATGATATTATTGTGATAATTGAGACAATTTTTATCTACAACATTAGTGTATTGCAAAGGTACGGATAGTTGCTTTACAATTTTCAGTGTCATAACCTCACTTTGCTAGTCTTTGTTGCATGAACAGGACTGCAAAATGCTGAACACCTGTTTAATTTATATTAAGTTGGACTGAAAAATATGAAAAATGTTCTGTTTTGATTTTCTAATATTTTGTAATAAAGTATAAAGTTCTAAATTTATTGTTTATTTATTAATGCAAGAAAATTTAAATAATAGTATGGCTAAACATAAAAAAATAAAAGGGCGCTGCTCTGGGCCAGATCCGACCGTCCTTATAGATGCCCAGTCTGGCCCTGATCAGGCTAGGCGTTTCATTTCGAATCTGGCGCTGGAAGGATTGCCCGACTGGGCCCACATTCTGCCACATCTGGGCCCGACCCGCGCCACGCCGAAATTTCTGCACGGGATCTACTGAAAATAATTATCTATTGTAGGGTGGTTTCCCCTAAGTAATTTATAAATGTCAAATGATTCTCAAAATGTCTGGAAATTAAAACAAATTATGTGAATTTGTGGAAAATGCATGGATAGTTAAAGTCTCCAGAAATCTTTACAATTATCAAAAACTGTCGGTAATTTATGCAGTAATTTATGCAGTGATCATATCGTTTTATATGAGCCAAAAATATGAGCATATATATGTATAATTTGTATTATTTATTTTCGACCTCACATTGTTTACTCCCTCTAACGTCACCATGCTCGTAAATCAGAAATTAGCCCCACTTTAAAGGCATTATAAAGAGCTGAATTGATGCACGTGTTATAAAAAATATAGAATATTATCTAAGCTTCTCATGTTTAATTTATTTTTCACAAATACATTTTAACGAATCGAAAAAAATGTTTATTTTCTGCATATAAGCATGTATCAGAGTGTCAATGACCAGTTATATGGTTTATATTCGGCGGCTTTATAATTTGCAAAATCACAATATTGTATCATGGGAAATGATTGTAAATATATAAGGTCACATCTTTCTAGCATACTTGAGTTTTGTTTTGTTTGAAAAGTGCAATTTTAATAATTTGTATTCGTATTTATTTAATTGAAGGTTTTCACTAGGACACTTATTTATTTGCCCCAATGGTGGGATGTACTATTCAGCCCATTTCGAGAAAAGTGATTTTAAAAATTGTTAAGCAATTCATATGAATTAAATGAAAAAATATTTTAACGGCTTCGTAGCCTACTGGTAACATTATTGGCTGATATGCGGAAAATATTGAGCTCAAATCTCACCCCCTCATTTTTTTTCAATTTTCGTTACAATTATTTTTCATTTATTTAAAAACCTGTCGATTTACTTTAAATATAGAATTAATTAACACTTTTCGAATAATAAGGATTTGGGCACTGGCTAGTGTTCAGAAGTTTTTCCTCAAACTTATCGGTCAAGTATAACGCTACAGCTAATAATACTGAATTTTTCGTAACGTTAGCCATGAAGACCTGAAAAAGGGATTAAATTAAGACTTCGCAAATAATAAGTATTCAAACACTGACTAGTATTACGGAATTTTTTACAATGTTAACCCTGAACGACCTGGAAAAAAGGTTAGTCTTACGAAAAATGGCAAATGGCAAAATGTTTAATAATTTTGTTCAATAAGAAGTTTCTCTTTTGATATTTTTATTATCTCTAGCCTATTTCACATTTTGTTAACATCACATTCCTATTTTCATTTGATAATAAAATAACTAAATTAATGCCATTATACCAAATGAATAATTCAGGTTTGTTTGCAGGTTGCCACTGTTTCCAGGTTGCCACCACTGCTGTATTTTGACATTCTTGCAGCGTCATAATCTAAACTCCGCCTGACATCGACGTCAATAGAGCAGTTGTCACTTTTAATCTACTTCTGGAGCGGACACACGCAATAATACAGTGTTTGCTGAACAAAGCGTGAAATATTATTTCTTGAAAAATTAAAAAATTAAAATTGTGTTTTTGTCATGTGCTCATAAATTGAACATTTTTATCGACAATTCAAGGTAAATATTTGGGCTGTGTTGCTTTTTCATTCAGTTTACATAATCCAAACAGAATCACAGAACAAACTTAGGGTAAATAGTGTTGCAGGTAATTTAGTATTTTTACCTGTTCGTATTCGTAAAACACAAATATTACCCTCGATGGGCAAAACTGTCTTTTGTTCTCATGAAAGTTGTCACCACCGTCTTGAAAATTGAAAGCCATTAGCTTTGAATCATTGAAGTGAAGTTAGCCGATGGTTGGTGTAACAGGCAAATCGGATAAGTGCGCCTTAATTCATAGAGGCTGTTTTGCCGAATCGTTAGAACTGTCAAAAGTTCCCCACAAGCGTGGGCAAAACCAGAAAAATACCGAGACGTCAGGGAAAGTTTACACTTAGTTTTTTCTGTGATCCAAAACATATGTAATGGTAATTTTTTTCATGTACTTATTCCAAAATTGCGTCAAAATGCAGGTTGCCACCTGTGTTGGCTTGCAAACCCTCTCTCTCTTTTGCTTGTTTGCACTCATATGCCATTTTTCATAATTTGTGATGTTTACAATTGTCATTAAGTCAAAAGTAAATCGTTTTTAATGCATTTTAGTGATATTCTTGGTAATTTTTTTACATTTTCACGCATTTTTGATACATTTTTAGTATGGCAGCGTGCAGACCACGAAAACCCGACCGCGGTATTAAGGATTTTGATGCATTGCTCAACGCAATTAAAGCAATCAAAGTCGACTGAGTGCAAATAAAATTCAATAAATTTTTATAAGTTTTCTAAATCAGGTGTTTTTACTCGACTTTTTCTACATTTTCAGAAATTTTTCTAGGGGTGGCAAGCCAAAATTTGAAGGGGTCGATTTTAAATACTTTTGAAAATTTACTGAATAATTTTTGTTTTGAGAATTGAAATGATTTCTAGCTCAGGCTTGTGGCTCTTTACAGTTCTCTTTGCAACGTAGGTATATATCATATAATACGTAAATTTTATGACGAGTTATGATAAAAAACGTTAGACCAAATAATGTTCCATAAGTATACAATTGCTCCAAATATGTTTCAAGGACATATTTTTGACATGAAACGTTCTCAGAACATTATTTAGCCTGACATATGACGGTTTTTGAAACGTACAAATAACGTTTTTTGACTTGTACGTCCAAGTAACATTTTAAGGACTATCTAATTACGTTCTTAAGTTTCGTGCCCATCGGGTTCGATCCTGCAAACGACAGGGAATTTTTCGTTAAAAAAAAAATTGTTAAATAAAAGATTTGATGTCAATTGTTTTTTGTGTACTGGTATAAAATCAATATTTTTTTATGATATTGAATTGCATTTCTAAATGGTGAAAAAATGGCTTTCAAGCTCCGCTGGGATCCAAACCCAGATCTTTCAGATTGCCGGTACGTTGCAGTTACTCACTGAGCTACGGAAGGATGAGATCAGTTTCTTAATGTTTCATATTTTTTGATATGATGACCTCGACCATATAAATTTTTTGGATGCAATTCCAGAATAGGGGCGTCGCCTCTGCTTTGGCTGGAAACATGTTTTTTTTTCGGCAACAAACTATTAAAATCTTTAATTGGACAATAAATAAAGCGATTTGATAAGGAAAATGTTTTGAATTATTGTTACTTTCGTCACTACGATGTCTCAAATATGGGTCTGTCACAATATGAGACGAAAGGACATCCTTGGCTATCGATGAAAATCGAGATATGTATGCCACAAAAATAAAAAATAGATATGTAATGTTCACAAAAAAATGTTGAATAAACCCCTACCCCTTTCCAACGTCCCGTCTCCTCTTGTCTCAAGTGACAGCTGATGTTCGTAAAACTCCCCTTTTTTGTCGACATAATAGCTTATATCGGCATAGAAAAATATATAAATATATTTTGATTAATTAAAAACCATTAGATTTAAATTATTTACAGTGTTTCTGGCCGTACCGATGTTTAAAAACACCTAAACTGTGAGTTAAATATGACAATTCCGATATCGTGACAGACCCATATTTGAAACATCGTTGTAACAAAAGTAACAATAATTTTAAACGTTTTCCTGATCAAATCGCTTCATTTATTGTTCAATTACACATTCCAATAGTTTTTTCCAGCCAAAACAGATGTGACACCCCTATTCTGCAATCCAACCAATTTTTGAAATAATTCGTTGGAATGGTTAATAATCAACAAACAATTAAAATCAAATTATTAAATGATTTTGTTCTGGTCATAAACATAACAAAGTAAAAATAAATAAAACATTCGAATGTTTAAAAAATTAATCTTACAAGCATGAGGAATTACGTCAGAATTCAGCTTGTAAGGGTTGTGAAGAAACTGATCTCGTCTCCCCGTAGTTTAGTGGGTAAGAGTGATCATCGTATCGACAATCTGAAAGACCCGGGTTCGGATCTCAGCGGAGCTTGAGGGCAATTTTTTTCACAATTTAGGAATGAAAATCAATATTTAAAAAATATTGATTTTAGACCAGTAGACAAAAAAATTAACATGATATTACTTATAAATTTTATCTGGATAAAACCATAAAATCAAAAAAAAATTAATATGTGATATTTCCAAGTGTCACTTAATTCTGTAAGGAAAGTTAACAAATGTGTTTTTAAATAAGGCGATGTTGGAACTAGAAACCTCCCGTCTATCAGTCAGGAGCATTACCGGTGGGCTACGAGGGCCATTGAAAGATTTTTTTTACAACTCATATGAAGTATTTGCAAACTTTTAACGCCACTTTTCTCGCAAATGGTTAGAAAGCGCATCTTGTGCATCTTAGCTTACGAGTTAAAATTTCAGAAAAGTGATAGGATAGATATAAGCATAGATAGCATAGATAGAAGAGCTAGGATAGAAAATTTCCTGCTCCATGTTGACGTGACAATTATTGAATCCTTTTTGATACCGTTTTTCTCCTTGCTTTTAAATCCCCGAAGCAGCAGATGTAATCTCTTAAACTGAATCCCTTTCTATACCCAGCCCTACTGAAAAAAGTTAGAAATCTTCACAAGTGGTCAGAAGTTCAGACGATTTTTGAACATTCTGACCATTCCTAACGAGTCTAACTATTTCTGAAGATATGCTAATTCACATCCTATCAGGTAGCTCATCGGCTAGGACCGCAAGTATGTAGGCCAACCGAAAAGGAATAAAAATTGAAAATAATTTTTTTTTTAATCTGTCAAGTGAGCGTGTCTAGTATAGTGGGTTGTCAGGATACAGAAGCCACATGTTTTGATGTTTTATGTTTTCAATAATTCATAACTTCTACTAGAGTTATTCGATTTAACATGCATATGAAAACACCTCAAAAAGCGAAGTCATGCGGCTGCATTTAGTTTACAGTTAAACGGTTTATTATCATGAAATGTAGGATATTCAATACGCATTTTCTCATAACATGCTCCACTTACGATGGACAAAAAAGTCAAAACAACTGCTGTTATTGTGAACAATGACATCCACTTTTTCGAGCAAATAAAGCGCCTCATGAGCACAAGAGACATTTGTAGTATAACGCTAAATCGGTCAAGCATAACCAGAAGGTACTACACGATAGGTGAGTATACAGTTTGTGGCTGATTATCAACCAATCTATTCAGATTATTACACTTTCCAAATCGGAAAAATAATGATACAAATAATCACACATTTATAAAAATTGCTAATTCCATCCTTCTTTCATCAACATTTGAACAAAAAATAGATATCTTTGGATAAATTAAGGTACAAATTTATACCACAATTGAAAGAAATCTTAATGATATTCATATAGGCAACCCTATAGTTTGTATCTGGAAAAAATGTTGTGAATAAGTTTTTATAAAAAAAAGAGTCCAGAAGATCACTTATTTCACGAGAATTCTATGATACTATATATTTGTGTAAAATCGCCCCCCCCCCCCTCCCCCCCAATTTTTGTCAAATTTCTACGTTTTGAGGTACCCTGAACCCGAAAAACAGATTTTTATGAATGTGTCTGTCTGTATGTCTGGCTGTGAGCACGATAATTTTCGAAAGAATCGGCTGCTTGGATTAGCCTTTTTGGTATACTTTTTTGATGCCCCAAAATGCAGGTCAAGTTAATGAGTCAGCAATTTTGGATCAAAATTCTGAAAGTTAGAGCATTTTTAAAATTTTCGAGACTGCCTCTTTTAGAATTTGAAAATTTTATTTATGGCTGTTCGTAGTATTCAAAGAGATGAACGATTTATCCTAATGACTTTCTTGGAGTCGTCCATAAATTACGTCAGACGATTTTTCTACTTTTTTTACCCCCTCCTCCTCTGTGTAATATTCCGTAAGATCCCCCCCCCCCGAAATCTTGCGTAAAATTTTTGAATTGAGAAAAAAAATTATAAAACATGACTTACATACAGGGTGTCCAGTCTAGGGTGGTCCTTATTTATACCTGGTGGATTTTTTTTATCTCGAATTTCTCTGCTCTCACCCCCCAGTTTTGTTCGAACGCCCAAAAAAAAGTCTCCTCCAAATTTGAGCAAAATCGGTTAATATGTAGGGGTCGCGCAAAGACCATGAAATTTTCCATTGATTTAACATGGGAAAAAGTCAGCTTTTTGTAAATCTATTATTTAAACCTGATAATATGTTACAAATAATTCTTTGTTTTAGTATATTGTTTAGAATTTGTGAGAGAATAAGAATGAATCATAAATTTTGAGGTTGAATAATTTTAAGCCACACCTATGGGTCCCGAAAGAAAATCCCATATGTGATAAATGTCAATTTTACGTAATATTACGGTTTATTGACGCTTTTTAAAAGTTTTTTTATAATTTAAATAATCATTCATCAGTAATTTAAGAAGACCCGGTCATTTTTTAGCTAATATTCAACTGTTTAAACAATTTGAATTTGTTTAAATATTTGTTTTTTTCAGCTAACTCGCGAAGAAACATTTTCTCACTAAATTTTCGCCAAATTTAAATATTTTAAGCACGTATTTGTTTATTATGAATACTCGTAGATGCTTAAACAAATTAGAATTTCTTGAACAATTTTTTTGTTTACATTTTTTGTGTTGCTATTTTTCGAAAGATTGACATATTTTTATGTTTTACTTTGCTTTTTAAGAATACTCTTAAATTTTTAAACAAATTAAAATTGTTTAAGCAATTGAATATTAGTTAACAAATCACTGGGTATTCTTAAATTACCGATCAATGATTATTTCCGTGGAAGAAACTTTTAAAAAGTGTCAATAAACCGCAATATTACGTCCCAGGTGCGAATTGTCGGTCGGGCCATAGTTGGCCCAACCTTTGTAAGGTCGGCCCAACTTTGTGAGCCAATGGTCGGCCAACCAGCGTAATGATAACGCATGCCGTCCCTATTTTGCAGTTGGGCCAACAATAATTGCCATGGTTGAGCCAACCGCGGAATAAAAGGTTGGCATACCATTGGTTTTCAAAGGTGGCCCAACATTGGGAGGAAGCGTTGGTCAACCAACTTTTTTCTACGAATTGATCGACGGTCCACGGTCGGGCCAACTATTATGATGATGTCGGCCCAACCTTGGACAACAATGTGGGGCCAACTTTGATTTTTGAAGGTTCGTACTAAACAGGTGGAAATACACAAAATAATTATTCAAAAAATAAATAATAATTGATGGCGAGTATTTTGACTATCAATGCTATTCGTCCTGCTTAGAATGAATACATATATTACAGTTTTAAACATAATATTACAAATAAAATGTCTAACGCTACGGGGTTTCGAACCTACATCTATACCTGAATCTATCGCCTGGCAGTCGGGAGTCTTACCCATTACTCTATACCTAGAGAATTGAATGTTAACGAAAAAACCATCCTCATAAGGCACAGCTCAAAGCAGTTGAAAAGAAACAATTTTTTAACCCTTTTTTCTCATTATTTTTTTTAATATTATGCGACATCATGTAGATGTGAAATGAATTAATTGTTGACGGAATTATAAATGAAATAATTTTTAAATAAATAATTTTAACCGAAACAACACATTTTTTTCAACATTTTTGTTTTCATTTTTTTAACAAATTTTTTGTTTTAAAGATTTTTCTTCAAACAATTTTTGTTCAAAAATTTCTTATCAAAAAAATTTTTTATAATAATTTTTTTCAAACATTTTTTATACAATTTTTTTCGAACGGAATCGACGGAACTTAGAAATTTTATCACGGAATTATCGGTCGGACCATGGTTGGCCTAATCTTTGCAAGTTCGGCCCAACATTGTGAGCCAATGGTCGGGCCAACAAGCGTAATGATAGCGCATGCCATCCCTATTTTACACATTTGGGCCAACAATAGTTGTCATGGTTGAGCCAACCGCGGAATACAAGGTTAGCATACCATTGGTTTTCAAAGTTGGCCCAACAATGGGAGGAAGCGTGAGCTAACCAACGCTTCTTCTGCGAATTGATCGACGGTCCACGGTCGGGCCAGCTATTAGAATGATGTCGGCCCAAACTTGGACAACAATGTTGGGCCAACTTTGATTTTTGAAGGTTCGTACCGCAGAGTCGGGCCGACCGTAGTTTTATGGTTATTTTGAGCCAATTTGC
>CAKNXH010000193.1:202491-214985 GCA_932178445.1 Andricus quercusramuli
CATAAGATGAATCTTGAACCAAATTAATTTTTCGCTTATTCCAAAATTTCAGGAACTCTCTGTGGATACTTTCCCCTGCTTGTTCTAACCACGTATATTTCTTTGTATAAAAATGTATAGTTTACGCACGAATAAATCTTATATTTCGTTTGAACAATTATGCTGTCTTGCCTTTTTGATAATTTGATCCATCATTATTTTTTAAATATCATTAATACACGAACTGTTCATCAATCTTTTCAAAATGAATTATAAATAAATTTTTGAAGTATATTCTTGCATTTTTAGTATTTTATTTTTATTTAATAACCGATCTGACTTTCGATTGACCTTGAACATTGAGTGATGGAGCCAAACTAATTTCGAGTTTGCATTTAGTGAATCCAAAAACATGAAGATACATAAATATAGTTTAATAAATGAACTCGCTAACGTGTTATGACTGTTTTACAAATAACTTCATTAAAAATAGATGTTTTTACGGATAATTCGTAAAAAGAATCAGATCTGATTTCGGGGCTTCAATTTTCGTTAATTATTAGTGTTTTAGAATCGAATGACTCGAGCCGAATTTTTCGTTAACGTGGACAAACTTTTTTTTGACTGAGGAGACCTGTAACAATATTTCCAGTTTCCCCCATGGATCTCAAAATTGTTCATCAAATCATGGATTTCGTACACACTTCATCTAGATTTATATATATATATATATATATATATATATATATGTATTTACACTATATATCTCTCTGACTGATCATCTGACTTTGGCGTATTAAAAAGATTAATTTGTCTAGCGTAATAGTGATAAACTCGAAATTATGATCGATATCTGAATCTACGTAACATTTTCATCTAAAGTAGATACATTTTCAGAAATAAAACTATCACAGAGGAATAGAAGACTGAAAATTGTCACACCTAAAAATCAGTCTGCAATTTAGCAGTAAATAAGCCTGAACACATTTAGCGATTCGGTTAAACCTTAGGAACCTTAGTCAAGAATTTCCTACTGTGTAAAGTTCTTTATCATTTCGTTTTGTTTTTATAAATAAGGCTCAAGACTCATAACATTTTTCGTATCAAGAACAAAAAAATTGTCACTCTAATATTTATATTAAAAATAAAATGTAGAAGTAAAATATTAATATCCTTCAAGTTCAGGAAAAAACGAAACTTTTTCATGCATCTGAATTGGAGTGAGCTTTTTTTCAAATTTTTTCTCATTTTCATCAATACAAGCTCCCAGTTCTACAATTTTTTGGCATAAAAACAGAGTGAGACTTTCTTCTAAAGTGTCTTATTTTGCAAGCAAAAGTTAAATATCTTCCTATTTTGTTTTCAAAAGAGAACGACAGTTTTGCCTTTCATCTAGTTTTTCGAAACCCGTTAAACGTTTTTCCAAATTTACTCAATTTCAAAACAAAAATGAAATTATTTGCATCCACCATTATTTTTCTTGTGGAAAAATTTCGTTCAGTTTTTCATTTTGACTTTGGGAACAAATATAACGAAAAGCAAGTAGAGGGAAGATGTCCAAGACAGATGATCTGCGTGTCCAGAGAATCTAAAGGAGCATCTAATAAATTATGCAACGAAATGTGTCATAATCACTGAATATCTATGACTAGTCTGTCATATATTGACATCATGTAGACAAGCTATATTTGTTTGCTTTTTCTTTTTAAGTTTCATTCAAACTGAGGTGCATTTCATATATTTTACACTGATTCTCCATCCCACTTCCAACTGATGTTTAGGAAGAACAGGACCACGAAAAATGTTTTGACTCATATACTTATGTTCAGAAGACATTATTGTCGTGCTGTTTGCGGAAAAAGTTGTTCTACCTATATTGTAAAATATAAACCCAGATTTGATAGAAGATGTACAGTGTCTCACAAAGAATCGATGAGACTGATTAAAGGAAAAATATTGAGGTCAATGCTGTGAAACTGCATAAGAGAATTTTGTTCTGACATTTTTACGGTTGGCAGATTGGCAAGTATGTATCGTCTGTACTTTACGTAAATAATACCTAAACATTGTATAGTGTTGTCAAGACTGGCAATCATTATGCTGATACGAAAGCAACATTTAGCAGGATAACGAAAAAAGATCAAACATGTAACTGAATTTATGAACTTTAAGAAATATATTTAGAAACTTAATTTTTGTCAAAGTTATCTTGTGTATATTGTGAAAAAGAAAAGACTTAGTGAGGCCACTGACGGTTGGGAACATGTTTTTCGTTGACCCTTTTTGTATAATTCGTTACACAAGATGACCTTGTAAGACATTATGTTTCAAAATATCGGTTTCAGAAGTAGTTAAAAAGCTCCTTTTATTGGATTTAAAGGGTGACAATGTGTGCTTTTGCACTCGAGGATACACAGGAACTCAAATAGCATGGTCTTATAAATTTTTTATTTTAAATGCTCAAATAAAAACGATTTATATTTCAAGACTTGAATCGGCGAAATATTGAATCTTACTACGGTCAGATTGACTATCTGAATTTGGCTAATAACATATGTCTTCTTGAATAAAAGTCAAATAAAAATATTAATATCTCCAATGCAGTAGTGAGGACCTCGTAATCTCAAGCCATTTTTGCGCTCAAATAGATGGTTATCCAATCATCAACATAGGAGCTTTTCCGTCGAAATCTATAACATTTTTAAGAAAAAAGAAAAAGTTTCTCCAAATACGTTTAATTTGAAAAGTCAACTTTAAATATCTTTCAGAAACAAATTAAAAGTTTTTTAAATATTGTTTCGACATCTGAAATAAAGCGAATTTTTTTTCAAATGAGATTCATTATTAGAAGGAAAAAAACAGCTAAAATCAAAATAGAAGGCTGCAAATTGTTCCACCTAAAAATCAGTCTGCCATATATCAATGCATAGGGTTGACCACCTCTAGCAAGGCATATATGGTGGTGTAACTTCGGGATGGGGAGTACAAGAATATTGTACTATGTAAAGTCCTTTCCTTTTTCTTTGTTTTTATAAATTAGACTAAAGACTCGTAACATTTTTCGCATCAAAAAAAAAAAAAAAGAAACCTTCTCCTAATAGTGTTATTAAAAAAAAAGAAAAAGAAATACAAAATAATAATAGTAATATCCTTCCAGTTCAGAAACGAACGAAACTTGTTCAGTCATCTGAATCACAGTGGTCTTTTCTTCAAATTCTTCTCAATTTCTTGAATACAGCCAAAGTCCCTAGTTTTACAAATTTTTGGTGTCAAAAGAGTTTCTTCTAATATGTCTCATTTTCAGAGGAAAAATTGAAGGTCTGCCTATTTCAATTCCAAAAAGAGAAGGAAAGTTTGGCATTTTTATCTCGTTTCTCGACACATGTTGAATATTACTCCAAAATTTGCTGAATTTTCAGAATAGAAATTAAATTATCTCTGCATTTACTATTATTTTTGTTGAAGAAAAATTTTGTTTAATTTTCATTTCGTTTCAGAAACAAACATCACGAAAATCAAGTATAGAGTGCAGGTCTTCAATCTTAGATGATTCGCGTGGTCAAAGAATCGAAAGCGGTATCTAACAAATCATTCAATGAAATTTCTCATAATCAGTGAATATGTACGAGTTCTCTGTTGTATATTGACGTCTTGTAGGAAAGTTATATTCGCGTGCTTTTTCAATCTCAGTTCTATGTAAATAAAAAGTGTTTTGACGTGTCGCACTGATTCTCCATCCAATTTTTAACTGACCTTTCAGAAAAACTGGGCGCTCTAAAATATTTTCACGCTCATACTGAGGATACTTATACTTATTTACTGATATTTATACTCTTATATTCGGAAAACATTTTTTTTATGCTACTTGCGGCAAAAATGTTTTTCTACGTAGATTGAGAATAATAAACCCGTATTTAGTAGACGACGTACCGTGCATAAGAAAAAGTTGATGAGACAAATTTAAAAACAATACTAAGATTAATATTGTCAACATGCATGAGCGAATTTTCTATTCTGACATTCTGAATATTGGCAGGTCAGCTTGTGTGTGTCGCCTGTCCTTTAACGTATATAATACCTAAACATTTTATAGAGTTGTTAACACTGGCATTCATTATGTTCATACAACAGCAATATTCGGCAGGATAACGAAAATGTGCAAAGTATGCTTGAATTCATCGTTATGTTTGTCGCATTAGAGTCAAGTATATTATACCTATAAAAAAGAAAGCAAAGTGAAAAAAAGGAAAGAATCAGTGAGAACACTGATGGTTGGGAACAGGTTTTTCGTTAAGTCTTACTGTATAATCCGTTACACAAGATGACTTTGTAGGAGAATATGTTTATGAATATCGGTCTTAAAAATACTTAAACAGTTCCATTTATTGAATTCAAACAGTGCCAATGTGTGTGTTTGCACTCGAGGATACACAGGGACTCAAATAGCATGGTCTCATGAATAATTATTTTTGTCAAATGTTTAAATATAATCATTTTGTCTCTCGGGTCTTAATTACGTAAAGGATCATTCTCATTAGCCATGCCTCACTTTCTAATTTAGTTTTAGAAAGAACCTCGTTATGAGTTCAAATCGCCTACTTTCCGCAAAGGCATGAAAAATATAATATTGGACTGTATAAGTGTGAAACAAAATGCCCGATTCAATCCAATTGTTGTATCTTGTGAATCTTGTTCCAGAAAAATTTTCCAATATATTTTTTAAAGAAAAATATTCATACCTATTATTTGAAACTTTTTTTTCAAAATTTCCTCAAAAAATTCTTAGAAAGTCAACAAATAAATCATATGGCTGTGTATGAGGGCTTAAATCCCTCACGGAAATATTAACTCAACATATGATTGCCTGTCTGAAAACACATTTTGTGGCAGGAATATCAACCTTTACGACTGTTGATACAATCTCTTGAAAACATGAACTTTAAAATGTGGATTAGGTTGAATTCGTGCAGGTAAAGTCACACAAACTTCAACTTAAACTAAGAGAAATTTGCAGTTTGAAGATAGCAATAGCTATAAATTGATATTTTGGGATGTTAGGGAATCATTTTGTCAATGTATATTTGGTCGAGACGAGACGGGGGTTTTCGCTTTTTGCGTTAATCTACAAGGTACTTACGTGTACATATATATACTATTGTATTTCTATCAGGTATTTCAGTGTATATAAAAATACTTACTGCCTGGACTTTTTTCCTGATATTTCAACATTTGGCAATCTAAAATAGCTTGAATGTCACATTTTCAATTGAATACTTTCCAAAGAAGTTGAGGGTATGAATGTACTGCACTTAATTTAAAATGACGTGTGAATGTAGAGTAGGATTGGAAAACAGAAATGAAATTGCAAACAATTTTCCTTTTTTGAACAGAAGCTTTTACATAAGTTTCCTTTAGTTTCAGAAATAACAACGCAATTTAAATTGCATTTTTGGTCTATTTTTCAACGAAAATCGTATGGGAATGGATTATCGTCCACTTTTCTGGAACTCTTCTGAAATTTCGTTTAGTTTGATGAGAAAACTCAATTCATATTTTTTTGGATGTTAATACCTGGTAATTTGTTAACAAAAATGTTGACTAGCAATTCGCTATAAAATATTCCATGTATAAACTGAGTTTACCGACAAAAAAAATAAGTAGCAAACTTCTGAACTTTCAACACACGTGAATAAGAGAATTGAACATAGTATAATTATTGACACCTTCAACGAAATATTCGTTCGCATTTTGACGAAATATCTTGAACCTCAGTTCACCTGAAGTAGAATTTCATCACATTTTTCATATATTAAGAATAGACTTTTTTCATTTCGTTCACAGGTAATAAGTACGAATGAGAACACATATGACAAAACAAAATCACGCTGAACATTATACTTTCTTCATTAATCTTACCCAATTTAAGCACATATTACTTACATTATAACTTTGACTACTCAGTAGGGGTCTTGTTAATTAATACCTTCTACATCTCATGTCAAAATGTTCACAGAGAGATGAAACTACTCTCTCACAAAAATGCAAACTTTTTCCGACGACATATGAAGGCAACGCTTAATAACTAATATTATGCGCTGGTTTCATCAAATCTATGTCGTCGGAAAAAGTTTGCATTTTTGTGAGCGAGTAGTTTCATCTCTCTGTAAATATTTTGACATGAGATGTAGAAGGTATTAATTAACAAGACCCCTACTGGATAGTCAAAGTTTTACACCAGAGCCTCACTATTTAAACGCGAGAGACGGTTGCGACCCCACCTCTGAAGGGACGAACTTCACTACTACTCAGTCAAGTAGATTGCGAAATATTATGGAAACGGTTCAGGCAGCCCTGACTGTTTACATTTTGTTGTACGCGCTCTATGAACAAGGCTATTTTCACGCAACCCCCGAGATTGTTCATCCATCGGTGCTCTAGTGTAATGTAAGTAATATGTGTTTGAATTGGATAAGATTGACGAAGAAAGTATAATTTGCAGCATGATTTTTTTGTAATACGTGTTCTCATTCGTAATTATTACCTGTGAACCAAATGAAAAAAGTCTATTCTTAACATGTGAAAATGTGATGGAATTCTAGTTTGAGTGAACTGAGGTTCAAGAAGGTATTAAAGGTTTCAATTAGACTATGTTCAATTCTCTTATCCGCGTGTGATGAAACTTCAGAAGTTCTCTACTTATTTGTTTTGTCGGTAAACTCAGTTTATACATGAAATATTTTATAGCGAGTTGCTAGTCAACATTTTTGTTAACAAATTACCCGGTACTAACATCCGAAACAATATGAATTGAGTTTTCTTATGAAACTAAACGACATTTCAGAAGAGATCCATAAAAGTGGACGATAATCTATTCCCTCACGATTTTCGTTGAAAAATATAACAAAAATGCAATGTCAATTGCGTTGTTAAGTCTGAAACTAAACGAAACTTATGTAAAAGCTTCTGTTCAAAAAAGGAAAACTGTTTGCAATTCCATTTCTGTTTTCCAATCCTACTCTACATTCAAACGTCATTTTAAATTAAGTGAAGTATATTCATATCCTCAACTTCTTCAAAAAGTATTCAATTGAAAATCTGATATTTAATCTATTTTAGATTGGCAAATCTTGAAATATCAGAAGAAAGTCCAGGCATTAAGTATTTTTATATACACCGAAATACCTGATAGAAATACAATAGCATATATATGTACATGTAAGTACCTTGTAAATTAAAGCAAAAAGCGAAAACCCCCATCTCGTCCCGACCAAATATACATTGACAAAATGATTCCCTAACATCCCACAATACCAATTTATAGCAGTTGCTATCTTCAAAATGCAAATTTCTCTTAGTTTAAGTTGAAGTTTGTGTGACTTTACCTGCACGAATTCAACCTAATCCACATTTTAAAGTTCATGTTTTTAAGAGATTGTATCAAAAGTCGTAAGAGTTAATTTTTCTGCCACAAAATGTGTTTTCACATAGGCAATCATATATTTAGTTAATATTTTCGTGAGGGATTTAAGCCCTCATTCACATCCATATGATTTATTTGTTGACTTTCTAAGAATTTGTTGAGGGAATTTGGAAAAAAAAGTTTCTAATAATAGGTATGAATATTTTTCTTTAAAAAATATATTGCAAACATTTTTCTGGAGGAAAATTTACAAAGAAACAAGAATTGGATTGGATCGAGCCACAGGGTCAGAATGATTTGAACTCATAACGATGTTCTTTCTAAAACGAAATTAGAAAGTTAGACACAGCTAATAATAATGATCCTGTACGTAATTAGGACCAGAGAGACAAAATGATTATATTTAAACATTTGAAAAAATTAAACATTTATAAGACCATGCTATTTGAGTCCCTGTGGATCCTCGAATGCAAACACACACATTGGCACCGTTCAAATTCAATAATTGGATCTTTTTAAGTATTCTTAAGACCGATATTCAGAAAAATATTCTCTTACAAATTCATATTGTGTAACGGATTATACAGAAAGACTTAACGAAAAACATGTTCCCAACCATTAGTGTTCTCACCGATTCTTTCCTTTTTCTCACTTTTCATTCGTTGTCATAGGTATAATGTATTTGACCATTAAACCATTTTTTTCGCATTATTCATTACACAAGATAATTTTGTCAGAGGTAACGTTACTAAATATCTTTCTTAAAATTGTTAAACTGAGACTTATAAGAAGAATAAAATTTCTTCTTTTACGTCTGGGAAAATTTATAATTCAGAAATTTAGGATAGAACCTAATAAATACGACATCTTCCAGACTAATAATTTAATTTCCAAGATGAAGACGGGGCATACTTGCTCCGTCTTCACAAAACATTTTTTCTTATCTTTTTCACCATTTTTACAGAATAGTTAATTTCTAAAATAAACAAATACATTATCCGAGTGGAAACGGGATTAGATCAGGTGAGCGTCAGAGCGTTCGAACGCGCCTATAATTGGTGGATTTCCTTAACTAATATGAACGACGACAGGTTGCCTAGGATTTGTCTAAGGAGCCTCTTCGAGTTGGACCAGGCTAGTGCCGCAAGTATAGAATTTAATTTGGCTTCGCAATTTAAGTCCCTACTCAAATCTATCGGCGAACTTGATACATGGAATCGGCAATGAAGTCACCCTCATGTGGTTACGGTAGAAAAGTCAAACATATTAGTTAAGTGGGCAAATAATATGTTCAGCACTGCTGTTGATCGTGTGATCAAATCCAACTATAACAGCCAATTTAGAAACATAAGTCAATTGAACCTTACTGAACCTTATCTATATTTTAATTGCAATATGGGAAAAAAGCGGGTGGTTAGTCCATTGAGACTTTCAGACTCCACCAAGATCAGACTATATTATAGTGGTGGTAGTGATTAATGGCCTTTGGTCTTTGTAAATCATATCATATATTTAAGAAGCACAGTCAATGCATTTCACTGTGGAACCACAGCCTCATCAGGACTATAACAAACAATGAATAATATCATGAATATACATACATATATGGTCTAATATCGACGAATACATTTTTAATTTACTAATTTTATTCTTAAACTTACCGCAATGTGTACTTTTCATCTAAATTAAATATAAAAAATGAGTGGTAGTTCTCATATAATTAAAAAGTCAGAAAAATAAAAAAATCCTTTTTCTTTAAGCGTTCATAACCTCACTAAATTTGGAACAGGTATTTGGAGTTATTTTGGAAAATTTTATTCAAAGGTTTTGAGTTTGTCATTTTCACTATTGTTTTTGAGTTTACTGTCATTAATCACTACCATCTTTATACATTTGTTCTTATAAATCGGTCTAATTTCAAAAAAAAATTATATTTTAGTGGTTCGGCATATGTGATTGATTCAATTCAAATTTGCAGTCTGTGTAACTTGATGGAGTTTGAGGATCTTTCGCATTTTCTACTCCGTTGTCCTATCCATAAAGAATTCAGAGCACACTACATTAAAAAATACCTAGAAGGGTCAAGTTCTGACATAGAGTCTGTCGAGCGCCTTTTAATTCCACGAAATATTTACCACCTGAATGACATTTTTAACTACATTGTACAGGCGCTGAAAGTTAGATCTTTTATTATTAATGAGTAACAGTCTGATTTTAAGTACACTGACCTTTTTATGTACATTGATCTGTTGCGTCGCGTGCAAACATTTTATTTATTTACTTCTTTTAGATTTTATAGTTATAACTTAGGATTATTCTGATACGAGCGTAAACTTGAGACCCACTTGTGAAAGCCAGCTGGCACATTAAAGGAGCGAAAATTGAGTGGAATTGCGCAGACTTGCTTTTTAGTGTGAATCGCATCTTATTTTAGTTATTTTATGTGCGATTTCTTTTGTATCTCATTCCGAATTTGTTTAATAAATGTTATCTATCTATCTATCTATTCAAGAAATTGAGAGTTCCTGAACTGGAAGGATATTACTATTAGGAGAAAGTTTCTTTTTCTCTTTGATGCGAAAAATGTGGAAAAACTTTTAATTTGTTTCTGAAAGATATTTAAAGTTGGCTTTTGAAACATAAAATAGGTCCTACTAATTGAAATTGCGTTAAAGTTTAATGGTTGCTGATCTTCATTTGTTAGTTTTGTGGCGTAACAAATGACAGTCTTATTGATCTGAAGTTAGGCAAAGAAAATAACGCATGCTTTCGTTTATCTGAATATTTTTGTTTAATTTTCATTATTGAATTAACTTTTAGTATCGTTGCCCTGGCAAATTGAGGCAAGTGAGGAATTTTTTACTCAAATGATAATGAAAAAATACGTTTTTCCGGCCTTTTTTTATTTGTCAATAAAATTTGTTTATAACAAATTATTAATATTATTCTTCAGTTGTCTCTTGTTTTAAAACTGCCTCGAGTTAGCTAATTATAAGTACAGACCGAAAAAACGGTGTTTTTCTTCCAAACACACCCAAGGTGCACATTTTTTAATAAAATTTGTTTACATTATTGTTAATTATCATTTAAATACGAAATTTTTCCATCATAGTGACGTCATGCGATGAATTACTTACAAGATGAGGAAAAATAATATCAAAATAATGAAAATCGCGAAAATTAACTTTTAACAAATTATTTGTTTATTAACAAATGTTTTTATTTATTGCTCGCTATTATATAATCTTCTAGTAATGTTGAACTATCAAATTGAGTTGATTTCGAAACTTTTTACTCTATTTTTAAGAAGCCACAGGACTAAACTGAAAAAATTGTCATTTTTTTACCATATATTTGTTTATTTATAAAAAACTGGAGATCTTTTTCAAAAATCGGCCTCAACAATTCTCTCCGGAATTTTCTCAGCTTTTTTCGAGAAAAAAAATATCTAAACCGGTTCACAGATTCAGCAGGAATCGTATTTTGAACCAAAAAATATACTTTTTCCCCACTGTGCATCAGTGGTCTCACTGAGTCTTTTCCTTTTCACAAGATAGACAAGATAACTTTGACAAAAGATTAAGTTCCTACATATCTTTCTTAAAGTTGATATATTCAGTTACATGGTTTATTTTTCACGCAATCTTTCATTATCTTGATAAACGTTGCTTTCGTATCAGCATAATGATTGCCAGTCTTAACAACACTATAAAATGTTAAGGCATTATCTGCGTAAAGTACAGACGACACATACTTGCCAATCTGCCAAATGCACCTCATTTTGAATGAATCTTAAATAGAAAAAACGAACAAGTATAACTTTTCTACCTGATGTCAATATATGACAGAGTAGTCATAGATATTCAGTGATTATGAGACATTTCATTGCATAATTTATTCGATGCCCCTTTGGATTCTCTGGACACGCAGATAATCTGTATTGGACAACTTCCTCCTACTTGCTTTTCGTTATATTTGTTTCTAAAAACAAAATAAAAAACTGAACGAAATTTTTCTACAAGAAAAATAATGGTGGATGCCATTATTCTCTTTTGAAAACAGAATAGGGAGATATTTATTTTTCCTTGGAAAATAAGACACTTTAGAAGAAAGTCTCACTTTGTTTTTATATAAAAAAATTGTTAAACTGGGAGTTTGTATTGATGAAAATGAGAAAAAATTTGAAAAAGCATGGAAAAGTTTCGCTTTTTCCTGAACTTGTAGGATATTATTATTTTACTTCTACATTTTGTTTTTAATATAAATATTAGAGTGACAATTTTTTTGTTCTTGATACGAAAAATGTTATGAGTCTTGAGCCTTATTTATAAAAACAAAAAGAAATGACAAAGAAGTTTACACAGTAGGAAATTCTTGACTAAGGTTCCTAAGGTTTAACCGAATCGCTAAACGTGGCCATACTTATTTACTGCTGAATTGCAGACTGATTTTTAGGTGTAACAATTTTCAGCCTTCTAGTACACTGTAATAGTTTCATTTCTGAAAATGTATCTAATTTAGATATAAACTCTACGTAGATTTAGATATCGAAACAATAATTTAAAAACTTTCATTTTGTTGCTGATGCTCGGATAACTGTCCATCTCAGGTTAAATATGACTCAAGATTTCGAGTTCATCACTATTATACTAGAGAAATTAATCTTTTTAAAACGCCAAAGTCAGATGATCATTCAAAGATATATATTGTATATATATATATCCGTCATCACACAATCAACAAATCAAAGCTAATGACCATCAGACAGCATATTGTTGACAGAATACGAATACTATCTAACGCTAGGAGAAGTCTAAAGTGGAGAGAGAGGTGGGTCAGAGAAAATCAACAATTTTCATCTGATCCATCTAAACTCTTTCAAGACCCTCCAATTACTGTCGGCCATCCGCCCAAACCAGAGGAGGTCGAAGCATTTTGGAGAGAAGTCTACCAGGTCCAGCATCCACTTCAAGAAGACTCAAAGAACATAAATAGCTTTAAGGAGCTGTGCAATGCCCTCATAACACCTGAGGAAGAATGCCCACCTATCACTACCGAGGAGGTGAAAAACGTATTAAGAGGCATGAAGAACTTT
>CAKNXH010000193.1:224985-256035 GCA_932178445.1 Andricus quercusramuli
CTCCGCTCTAGACTTCTCCTAGCGTTAGATAGTATTCGTATTCTGTCAACAATATGCTGTCTGATGGTCATTAGCTTTGATTTGTTGATTGTGCGATGACGGATCCGCAGTTCGCGCGCGAACCGTCGAACCTTGGCAGTGAAATTCCTGCCAGATGTTATGTAGTCAATCACACACTGAATACGGGACGCGCACTGTCTAGCCCAGCCTATCTTTGTGCTGAGTTGATGCATTCTTCTTTTGGTCTTATGATCAACCGTTGGTTTTGTTTTACGGCTTGCATCTGCCAAAGTTCTCGCTGCATTGTACACACCACAACTGATAGTCCGGAGGTCGGATTCTTCGGAAAAATCTCCACGAAGTTCATCATCCAATTCACTCAGTGTCGCCTCTCTTTCTCTGTTGCCGGCTTGTTCTGGACGCGGTTGAGTAGGCACTCCGCTTATATAACCTCTTTTCCGGAGGTTCGCGGCATGGTTTCGCAGACGTTGTTGCGAAAAGCCTGAGAGCTCTGGATGTTTCTCGCACCACAGAGCATGCAGTCGTGCATGTAACCTTCTCGTTCAGGGACCATACTGGCATCGTAGCACTCCAGCAGGCCGTCATTGAGTTGATCCGTCCACTTAAAAGTAACAAGATTCCGCCGCTCAATCGCATTGACTCCGTCTTGATTGGCTCTCCCAACTGTAGGGTAGTCGGCATTGTTGACCGGCCCATTGTCGGGAGCCCTGCCCGTTCGATTGTTCTGAACCGCACTTACTACAACTATGTTTGGTGTTGTCATTGTTGTTCCCACGAGCAGCTAGGGAAAGGGTTCGTCCATCCTTGTAGAGCCCCGCATGCAAGGATAAGGCTGTATACTCTGAGAGTCACCGATTTCCCAGAATCACCGTTAGAGACACCTCACCCAGGTGACATTCAGCTTTCGGCACGGTTCTCACGCCTTCGCTCAGGGGTTATTCCTTCGGGACCATCCCTGGACAATTGTCCGCGACTGCTTATTAATTATTGTAACCATAACCTTGGTTACCAAACTTGGTACAGGACCCTCTATCCGCAACCCAAGGACGCGTTCGGTGGCTTTGTCATAAGCCCTTCGGTTCCATTCCAAATGAATCGAAACCGAAACCGAAACCGAATATATATATATATATATATATATATATATATATATGTGTGTGTGTGTGTGTGTGTGTGTGTGTGTGTGTGTGTGTGTGTGTATATATATATATATATAGATCTAGGTGATGTGTGTACGAAATCCATGATTTTATGAACAATTTTTAGATCCTTGGTGGTAACTGGGATTATTAATTGCATTTGGGGTAGAATATAACATCAAAATACACTAATATAGAATCCACTATATATGTAGGTTACCAGATCTAGATACAACAATATTATACGCGTTGTACAATTTAAGAAAAACATATTCTTCCACGCATTGCATTACTATAAATTATTGACAAAGATGTTCTTTCTTTCTCCATATATGTTCTATGTCACATTTTTGAGTCAGATTGTGACGTTTACGAAACTGTTCGAAGCTATTCGTACCAAAATTTGGGTACATGTAGCCACGCTCTTTCATTCTTTTGCTTCGTCGCAATTAAAAGAGAGTCTTTTTTTGTTTTGCTTTGCACACCAACATTTTATATTATTTACATTGTGTATTATGTAATATTTTATATATTTCTTATTATACGAGATATTACCTATTGCCAGAAGTTTTCATTTTCATTAAATTTCAATAAATTTCTTGTTATTGATGCTAACAACTGTTTAGAAACTTTTAGTTTGTTAACAATATATTTGTTTAAATCACAAAACAACATTATAAACAATTTATTGTTGTTTAATATCAAATTGAACTGAACGAAACAAAAGTTTCCTGAATACCTCTCGAACACTTTTGAACTTTTACGATATGTTCTAAAGATTTTTTATGTGTATTCGCATTTATCTCTAGTTGCTCGAACTATGTTTCAGCATTCGGATCCTTGAAAAATTTTGAAGAAAAGTGTATAATTTCGAATTTTAAATGAACGAAGTTACATAAATATGTTATTCATTTCTAGCGATATTACTCATTGGAAACACAATATAATTTACGTTTAACTAAAGAAAATATGAAATTCTTACCTATAATTGTGGAAAGAGTATGTAAGATGGTACGGTCTTTTTCGTTTTCTTGTGAAAAGGCCAAAGAATGCGGAAAATCAAAACATATACACCAACGACTTCCAGACAACTGAAAAGTTTTATTGAATACAATATTGGATAAAAATTAGTATCACGTTTAGAGTCTCGTCTTGTCTCACCATCAGACCTCACTTATTACATTTGAGAAATTTAGTAAAAATTAATCGGTGCATAGAAGGCCATGTAGAGAAAAACGAGCATGAGGACGCATATTTATGTTAAAAGAACGTGAAAATTGCTTCTCCGTTCTAAAGAGAAAGTAATGTTAAAGGACTATTGTATATATTGTTGAGAAAAATAAAATTTTTGTCTGGAAAAATGATTTCATAATGTACTTATGTTAACATTTAAAACGTAGTCAGTTAGAATTTCAAAAATTCAATTACTGAAGAATTTTACCCAATCAACTCCTACGTTTGATATAGAACATCAATTCGTAACATTCATTTTAATCCACTTATGAAATATTATCCGTTAATAAGATATAAAAATATACTGACTAATCGACAACGATCTAACTATTCGAAGTTCAAGTGCACACAAAATCTTGACTAGATGCTCAAAACATGAGACTGAAATTCGTCCGTTTTTATTTTCATTCGAATTCTAGAAATTACAGGCCCAGCAGTCAATAGCTACATAATATTATATATATGAAAAAATTATATTTTTAGCAATATATGCACTTGGATCAAGCAAACGACAATATTATAGTTGACAATTTTATTACTTACCATATTATGTAATAGTCATCATATAATAGTTTATTGTAACAATAATAATAATAATAATAATCGTCATCATAATCTTCATAATAATCGCTTGTTTTAAGTATATGTATCTATTAGATGTAAACTATTTATCTTCGTCTTTATTCAGAAAATAAGTTTTATTATTTGACTTTGAAATTCATTTCTTAATTAAAAGTCAGAATTTGATAAGAAGGCAATATATATTTATTTTAAGAATGTTAACTCCAATTATCAATTTCATTTCGTAATATAATTTAAAGCTTTAAATTGGCTCCAAATAATTGCATATATTATCAATTGCATATTATTTCATTTTATACTTAAGTATTTCTAAAGTATAAAAATCAAATCGTACAATTTCAAAGAAACAGGTATGAAAAAAAAGCATTTCTGCGAACCAACTTCATAGTGCGAACAAAATGCATTAGATGCGAACAGAACTAACTTCATAGTGCGAACACAACCACATTCATACTGCGAGCAGAAGCAACTCATAGTGCGAACAGAAACAAATGCATACTGTGTACACTTGTAGATTATTATCACGGAGTAATAATAAGGATAATTGAAAGTATTGGCGCATGCGCACTGCGCTTTTATATCACTTTTCCTGCCGTGAAAAAAGAGATAGTATATCGTAGTGCGCATGTGCCACCACTCCAATTAGGGTTCAGTCAAATCTCGAGGCGCTTTGTACAGCATGATCGGTGTCCTTATTATTACTCCGTGATTATTATCATGTTATGATCATATTAATATTCATAGTTAAATGTTTGTCACCAGGACAACAGCAGGATTTCGTCGGGAGCAAGTGCCAACCTGAATAATCGCGCCCGCTCCCAGCGAAATCGCGGTAAAATTTCAGCCGTAACCACCTCTCACAACCGCGAGATAAGTGGTTACAGTCTGCGATGAATTCAGTACGATGATCCAGCAAAAGTCTCGTGCACCCTGAGGATACGGAGCGACCCTAGGACGACCGCTTCCTGCATTTCCCCGCAAGTGTCTCAGAATTTTTCTGACACGTATGGATAATTCTTAGGCTATTAACCAGTGAAACCTTGGCACCTCCGAGAGCGCTGATGATCAAGACGATTAGCATAACAGACCTTCATAAGGTCTTTATACCTCGTTTCCTTTTCTTTCTCCTTGACTACAGCAAAGCCACCGAACGCGTCCTCGGGCTGCGGATAGAAGGTTTCTGTACCAAGGATTTCTGCTGAATATGTTTAGAATAATTAATAGGCAGTCGCGGACAATTTCCCAGGGATGGTCCCAAAGGAATAACCCCTAAGCAGAGGCGTAAAACCGTGCCAAAATCTGAATGGCACCTGCGTGAGGTTTCTTAAACGGCGACTCTGGGATACCGGACTAGCTTTCAGAGTATGCAGCCCTATTCTTGCATGCGGGCCTCTACAAGGGTGAGCGAACCTCTTCCCTAACTGCTCGTAGGAACAACAATGATAACATCAAATATAGTTGTAGTAAGTGCGTTTCAAAACAATCTTCACTGCAATGCCGACTACCCTAGAGTCAGGAGTGCCAATCAAGACAGAGTCAATGCGATGGACCGGCAGAATCTGATTACTCTTGAGTGGATGGATCGACTCATGGACGACCTGCTGGAGTGCTACAATACCAGTATGGCCCCTGAAGGAAAAGTTTACGTGGTGCGACTGCATACTGTGTGATGCGAGAAACAGCCGGAGCTCTCGCATTTTTCACATAAACGTCTCCGAAACCGCGCCCAGGAACTCCGGGAAAGGGGTTATATAAGCAGAGCACCTACTCAAAAGCAGTCAGAACAAGCCAGCAACAGAGAAAGAGAGGCAACATTCAGACGAACCGCGAGCAGGCATCCAATAGACGAAGGACGATGCTTCAGGACCCAGAGGAACATCAACATTCAGGTTTCTCACAAGCCCAAAGATCTGGCTCAACTGGGGAATACAGGTTAATACAGGACTAAACGTCAGTGAAGGAGTTTCTCCGAAGCAGATACAAGCCTCTACTTCGATAGATTCGGTCTTTCAATCTGTAGGCATTGAACAAGGTATCCTCGACTAACATGCTTGCCGTCCGGGTCCTACTCTACTTGTTCGGGGTGGTTCAATGGACGAAGAACGAGATTAAGGCCTTTGATATCAACACACGTAAGGTCATGCATATCCATAGAAGCTTGCATATCAATTCGTCAGTTTCGCGATGATACATTTCACGCCGTCAAGGCGGACGCGGACTTCTGAATCTCCAGCGTCTTCATAACCGAATTGTTTTAAATATAGCTTACTTCGTTGCGAATGGCAGAGATCCTCTCATAAAAATGGTCAGGAACCACGAGATGATTGGCGAATGAGCGTTCCTTTACAAAGTCGCGGAGCAAGCGGCCGAGAACCTTGGCCTGAATTTTAACATCAGATGCGGCTAAAAGCCGAAGTGAAGAAAGCAGAGTATTTTGTTGACACGCAGGGATGCTTTCCAGTCTATTAACCAGTGAAACCTTGGCACCTCCAAGAGCACCGATGATCAAGACGATTAGCTTAACAGAATCGTCCGGGTATAACCGTCGCAACTCCCATATAAGGTCTTTATACCTCTCTTTCTTTTCTTTTTCCTTGGCTGTGACGTTTTTGTCAGCTGGCGCGGAAAATTTGATAACGAACATGGTTCGTTTCTCGAAGTCAAGGAGAACTATGTCAGGCCTCGAGTGCACAACAGAAACAGTTGTCGAGAATATGAAGTTCCAGTATATGCGGCACTTCTCATTTTCGACAATTGACTTTATTTATTTAGGAGCGTTTAGCGGAGTCGTATTTGGGCTAATGCCGTAAGAGTGACAGAGATGGTAATAAAGCACTCTTTGTGCCGCATTGTGCCTTGGGATGTAGGTCGTTCCCGCATGAGTCGGGCATCTAGATAGTATATGTCCTAGATGCTCGGGGTGTGCATGACACGCTCTGCAGCTATCATCGGGAATATCTTGGCTCAAAATGTGGCGACGGTATGCTAGAGTGGAAATGACACCGTCGCGACATGCCAAAATGAAACCCTTCGTGCCCGACTTCAATCCGGGTGATAATAATTTGATTCCAACTTGTTCAGGTTTTATGATAATAATACTATATGCTGGCTAGAAATGAATGGTTCTAGATCTTTTACCAATAAATCTTCCATTACAGAGCCTCATGTTTTATGATTATTTCTCATAAAGCTGAAAACAGAGATTTATGTGCGAATAATCTTAAATACACATTTTTCTCTTGAAGTCACTAGAAACACGAAGTTTTCATATTATCGGACGAGCTATCATTCATGATATGCATTATTTTTATCCCGTTGCTAGGATATCTTGCAAAACTAATAAGTGCCATTCTATGCCCGATACTTCAACAAAACCTAAGTATCGGTGAAGTTATTGCAAACACTTTCGCTGTAATTAAGTATAGATGAAGTAAACCCCATACTATATTTTAATTCATCTATACTTCAGCTGTACTTCAGATGAACGTCATCTTTACTTGAGCTATACTTTATCTATACTACTTCAATACACTTGAAGTATGGTCTCGTCTCATTTGCAATGCATTTTTTATACTTTAGAAAGGCGCAGCACCTAGTTACGCATCAGTGCATCACGTTTATTTGTGCATCACGCCAATAAACAAGTGCCAATAACTAAAAAAATTTAAGTCTGAGAGCGAAAATGATTATGAACAAAAATATTCAGAACAAAAAGTTACCTTTGTATACGCGATTACAAGTTTATACAGACTTTGTACATTTAAAAATACGATATTACGATTTTTTTTGACAATATCATTTTCACACTTATAATCTGCTATGTTTCCTACTTACTGATGTCCGCGTCTTGACTTTAACATTTATCTAAGTATTTATTGAAGTCTCGAGTCTGAGTACATGTCATGAATATAAAAATATATCATGAGTTTGAAAATGTCCCTGCATTATATATTTGAACGGTGATGAATAGTGGTGAAATATTGTATAGGTGGATCACTATCGTCCTAACCTCTAATCATCAATGTTCTGGAGAAAATATTTTGCAAGGGTAAATTTCTTAAAATTAGTTTGATGAGTTAATGATTCAGGCATTATGTGCAAATTTTATATAGATGATTCACAGAGTAATTATCTCATCATATTGCACACTATTTGGAATTGTTTTCGGACCTACTTTTACTGGAAATACTCAAAATAGATCAGATTGACATATTAATAGACAATGTCTAGTAATATGCCGCTCTTATCCATCTGAAGTGAACAAATTAATATAATTTACCCTAATAGCTTAGAACAGAACGTTCCAGGAAGCTTTTTGGAACGTCCCGCGGGCACTTTGAGAGTTTTTCTCGAGAACGTTTCAGCCACGTCCCCGGAACATGTAAAATGCCCGCCACTTTGGAACGTTCTAGGAATGTCCCACTGGGACCCAACAGGACATACCCTTACTGTTATTATTTACAATAAATATCGCGTGAACTGTAAAAGTTAGGCAAAAATTGATGTCAGTTTATAATATGGAATTTTTTTAAAGAAATTATTTTAGAATCCATTCCCGAATGGTCGGGCAGGACTTTATAGGATCCCTGTATTATCAAGATAAAAAATTGATAACACTCTTTATTCCCCTACAAAGGATGAAGAAATTAAAGACATGATTCTGATATAATCAGCTTTATTATGATAAAATAGAAACTTCCCAAAATATATTGCTACTAGTCCACGGTGTCTAGAAAGACGCGGATGAAAATGTGGAATTTGGAGTTTGAAGTGGAAAATTTGAATTATTTATTTAGAAAAAATCGTATTGTTATTTTGAACTGTATAAAAACTGAGGTTGAATTCGGGTTAACAAAATGAACAATTTTGGAATCATAAGTTTATTATAAAATTAATGAAGCTTACATATGATGAATGGAAATTTACGGAAGGCTATGGAAATTTGTATGGAAATGTTCATTATTTTTCTTTTTCATCGACTTTCTCTGCTTTACGAGAACTTAACTTAATCACTGCCGAGAAATTAACAAACTTATGGTATACTTTTTTCCATCGTTTGCTGCAAATGGGGGAGTATTTTCGAGTGTATAGTTTTTTCATTTAATCATATTGTTGCCTTCAAATATACATCACTTGAATTGTATTCTTTATTAAAAAATCTTTTAATGTAGTTCTTTCTGCACCATTTCAGGAAACAAAGATCAGACCAGTTGCAGAGAGATTATTTCTGGGTGTCATACAATCAGAAAAATACAATCAAATACCTTCAGATCCTACTCGTATTATATGTTTGTTAAAGAGAGTGTAAAACTTATTCTTTTTATTGTATCGTATATGCTGAGGCTCAAATAATATTTATAGATTTTTTTTCGCTTGAAAGTTGTATTTTTCAGAATTATCGCTTTCCATTAGCAAGCACCGATTTATTATCTCATTATGTTAATAACGGGAGGCAGATGTTTTACTTCTTCTGTATCGTGATTGGCAACGCAACAATGTACGTAACCTCATGACATGTAAATAAAGTGAAATATTTACAAGCAGATTAACTAAGGAGCGCTTATTACGTTTCAGGGTCACATGATTGCTGATATATAATTGGATTTTGAATACAAAATATCAAACTGAGAATCACTAATTATTTTGAGAACGAACTTGCCTCTCTTGTGTCAAAATGAAAAATAAAATGCTTCATCGATTTTTAGAAATTTCTTTGCACCTTCTGTGCATTTCATATTTAAATGCTGAACCTTTAGTCAGAATTTTTCAAGGAACGTTGAATGGTACAATCCGCGAATCTAGAAATGGGAGAAGATATGCAGCTTTCTTGGCTATACCTTACGGTCAAGCACCAATTGGAAATTTAAGGTATGAATCTTAGTTATTAATTAATTTTCAATTATCTTTCAATGATTCCATGATTTTCTGATTTCTATTTTAAGAAAGCAACATCTCTGACTTACTTTTATACTAAAATCGTATATCCGCTTCTGGATATGTTTTACGTTCTACTCTTTCTTTTCGTAATTCATATCTATATCATAAAAATGAGTCTTTTCTTCTAATCAGTTATTATTATTATTCGGGATGGTAGGGCGCTGAATTCTCATAGCACCGCGGTGGCACATATTGTAATATACTCCAAACTGTAGCTCTATACGATAAATAAAGTCAGTTACACTTTCTGAATGGTCTTTAATATGCATTTGAATTATTTTTATGTTATCAAGAAAACAATTATTATAAACTAATTTTTCAAAAATAGTCATTTCACACGTTTATGGTAATTCTTTTTTAAGAACCTAAAAATGCAGTTTTGCATTATGATGTGCCGTTAAAAAAATCATTTTTGTATAAACACAGACAGATTCGCGGTGAACGAGCTCTAAATATTATCCGATTTATTTTTCCTTGAACGTGGTTCATTCCTAACCCAGAAGGAATAAATGCAGTTTCTCTTTCGTCCGCATTTCGAGGTTGCCCTTCTGTTATTTTGAGCCGAGAATGAAAAAAGGCGTACGACGCATTTTTGAGAAAAACGATTTTTTCATTTTTAAGCATTAAGAATCTCACTTTTAACGATTAAACATCTTATTTTTCTTTACAACGACCAAAAATATGAATAGCAGCTCATAGTTAGAAATTGACATCCTTTCCGAAATCTATAAAAATGTACTCTCATCAGATTTTTGTTTATTCTACCCAATTTTCCAAAAGATAAGAAAAGTCGATCAAAATCGACTAAAATAGAATTCAGTTTCATTAGGTTCTTTAATTTTTAGTTTTTTTAATTTTATAAATAAAACACAATTTTTTTACATTGAAGTTCAGGAACCTTAATATTCTCATAGAACATGATTTTTACATTGTTATTAACTAAAAACAAACATTAAAAAATGAAATGTTGAAGTCTGTTAAAATACATGCAATTTTAGTACATTTTGATCGATTTACATATTTTACTTTTATGGAAAGATTGGTTGAAATACACAAAACAAACAACTAGTAAGGGCATAATTTTATAAAAGATTTCAGGAAGAACAATATCGTACCATAAACTGCTATTCATCTCTTGCGTCTTTTTTGAGGGAAATGGAATTTCAATAGTTGAAAAGAAAGAAATTATTTTTCTCAAAAACACGTAGCACGATTTCTTCTTTCTTGGCTTAAAATAACCAGCCCAATAATAAATGCACAAAAGAGGAGCCATATTTTTTAGAATAATTTTCGGTAAATCCTTCAGTTAGAACATTCTGCACTCCTCACAGGATTCGCTGTAAAAATACAGAGAAATAAATGCTGCAACCATAATCTATAAGATTAGCAGGATTAGCTGACTCTTCACAGAAAAAACAGAAGTGAATATTTGTTGCGTATAATTTTTAAGTAGATAAAGTTGAATTTTTTCGCATCGAAACTAAACAAGATTAAATAATCTTTACATGGTAACCTTTTCCCATGTGTTGGTTAAATTTTTCCACGTGAAGTTAATTTTTGTTGCAGGTAAAGATTATTCCGAAATCGCTGTAAAGATTGCATTTAGTTTTTTTTGTGTTTTTCTCCGTGAACAATTGAAGAAAATTATCATTTTTTTCTAAGTAAAAATATTGATATAATAAGTTTAATACATAGATACTTCATTAAATTATGTGCCAATTATCTTGAACGCTTTTTGATACTTGCTCCCAACTTTATGCATGAAAGAAAAGACCACTTATAACTTGCACTGTCTTTACACGATGACGAATACCTGTATACTGAAAACTAACTTGCTTGTTTCATTTTAGATTTTCTGACAAACCTGGTCATAACTGCTTAAAGTAAGATTAGAAATTAGGTGGGGCAGTGGCAGGGACAGGTAAGCACTAAGCATCTTCTGGTTTTCCTCACGCTGGAAAACTGTATAGAAATGTAATAGTAGGACAATAACGTTATCAAATTTACGTCTACTCTATACAGTTACTTGGTACAAATTGATATTTAAGTGAGATTATGAAGCAGCTAAACGTATCTACTACCCGTTTCAAAAATCTTGTCCCCTCTACAAATCATTGAATAACTCAATAAAAATACTCGCTTAGAAAATGCAAGAACATCTTGTCAATCCCCATTTTATTACGACTAAGTACAATATGACTTGATCGCGATGCTTCCTTAATATTCCATGCAAAGCAGTGAAGGTGAAGAAACGCGGTTTAAAGCACCTATAACTTGGTCAACTTTCGACCATTGTATTTCGTGGAAAAATGCTTGAATTCTTTTACAAAAAAATCGAGTACTTAGTACTACCGAGGCTTAAAATTCTCAAAAAAAATCAACAAATTCAATTATGGGTTTTTAAAAACAGTTAACTACAACAATAACACTCTATCGTACATTATGGTTTTCCGTTTTTTTTTGTGTTGGAACTGGAGGCACAAAAGAAGTCGGTGATACTCTCAGCGGGCTCCAGGGTATCGATGTCCTGCTTGATCATTCGCCTCATAAAGTGTCCTTTTTTTCAACTTTCGTACATCTGGTAGAAATCGTAGGAAAAAAACAGAAAAAAATAATATGCAATAGCGTGTTATTGATATAATTAACTGTATTTAAGAGCATACCACTGAATTTGTTCATTTTTTTGAAAAAATGTTAAGTCTCTGTAGAGCCTTCCAGCTTGATTAGAAGCTGAGTTCACATCCTTCGCTTTTATTCACTGCCGACACCAAATTTATAAATATTTGAAAAATTTTTTAAAACCTGCTCATAAATAAAACTTCAAGGTAACTACCCGATTTTTTGCAAAAGAATTCATGCATTTTTCCACGAAATACAACGGTTGGAAGTGGACCAAGTTACAAAAGGTGCTTTTAACCACGGTTTTTCACCTACACTGCAATTTTCCATCGAGAAGTTATAACGCGAACTTCAACGAATCCCACTCAGATGCTATTGCGTAAGCATGATAGGGAGAACTGGAGCAAGTCGAAGGAATTAGGAGCGCGGCCGAAAAACTGCAGTCTTGATCTTGCTGCTGAAACGCGCAAATTACAGGGTGGGAACCTCGAAGAAAAGCTTGAGGATTTATAAATATATAATAATATATTATATATGTATCAATGTATATAATTTAAAAAAAGTTAAAGCTAAAGTTTGTATATATATATATATATATATATATATATATATATATATATAAAGAGCTAAGTTATCTTTAAGAGTGTCAACAAGATTCATCTCCCCACCCAGTCTAGAAAAGAAACTTATCTTGAAAAGTGATCTTACTTCTATCAGGACAAATCTATGATGTTCTAGAGCATTTCCGAGCATTTTTAATGAATATTTTATGTTTATGGTGAAGTTCTACCCACGATTTTGGAGAATAATTTTATTTGAGCCACAGGCATGTCTTACGAGCTATTTTAAATCTTCGATAGTATCTATTCACATTTTCGAGCAACGCCAGGATCCACAGTGACTCTTGGTCAACAAAATCGAATGGTATAGTTTTACGAGCTCTTAATGAGCTCTCTTGAGTGTACTCTTTGACCATTTTGAGAGCTAGTTGCAGTTTCTCTTGATTTCTAGCAGAAGTCTTAAGATCATCCATGTAAAATACATAAGTGACCTTATGTTTTCGATGTTCACGTGTAACGAGCAGTAACTCTGCTCTTTTCATACATAGACATATATATAGAAGAAACACGCGCGTCTTTGATCGACGCGTTACAAGGCGAGAGCCGACTACCCCCGTTCCCGCGAGGACTGACGGCGCGCCTGCGCGCCGTGCCAATCCACCAACCGCGAGACATTACAAGGACTCGCAGACACGGGACAAGACATAGCTCGCCGGAAGCGGCAAGCCGGATACACAGGGGTGTGCACCTGAAGCTACTATGGTAGAGCGACCGGGACCGACAGCTGACGGAATCCTGGGGAATCCGCGGTGAGCATAGAGGCCGAGGTGAATCGTGACCTACTGGAGCAACTACGGCCACGATTCACTAGGCAAGGTGTGGCGCCAACCAGGGCAACCTGTCTCACGCCCCGTCCTCTGGTAATCCCCCCTCATAACCTAGGCATCTCCCGCGGGAACTCTCAGTGAAGTCCACCCGGCATACGGCGACCTGGCGCAACTATGGCCATACTTCGGGCAAAGGGGTTCGCTGGATAAAACCCAGCCTTACCTGGACTAACCTGAGTTCCTGTGCCCGCTTGGGGGGCCCACTTGATGTACGACTACCTGGAGAAACATTGGTCGTCCATCGGGCAAACGGGTACGCTGAATCACACTCAGCCTACCCTGGGCCAACCTAGGGTCTCCCCCTGCCGCACCGTGACCAATCTTCGTTCTCTTCTTCAGGTTAAGACTGACACTTCACACGCACACCCAAGGACCTGTAGACGCGGACACACCACACTTACACTTAAAACTGTCAATGAACACACTATCTGTCACTGCCAATACACACTCAAAAATTTACACACACATTTTCGAGACTCTCTCCGTCACGCTCAAACTTGGATTCAACTTAGATTTGTATCTCATAGGGGAATATACCCATACATTTTTACTCTAGAAAATGGAACCGATGTTACATTATTCATCCCTTAAACCAACCCTGGCTAGGCTGAAGCGTCCGAAGGGATACATAAGAGAGGGGCGAGCGATAGTTGCAATAATGTAAGGCAAAAGAAGAGAGGGCTCATAATGTCGCCCTAAAACATACCTCTCTGGAAGGTGACACTATTCGTAATCACACGATGTTTTACAGATGAGCTAGTAAATCTGGTTTTCCAAAGCAGCATTAATCTCTCTGTGCACCTTACGATGTGTGGATGAACCTCTAAGCTTTCCAACAGACAGATGATAATTCTATTGGAGGTTGAATCGAAAACGTACTGTCGAACCTTGGCAGTCAAAGTCCTGCCAGATGTTATGCAGTCAATCACACACTGAATGCGGAACGCGTACTGCCTGGCCCAGCCTATCTTTGTGCTGAGTTGATGCATTCGTGTATTGGACTTATGATCGATTGTTGGTTCTGTTTTACGGTTTGCATCTGCCAAAGCTCCCGCTGCATTATATACACTACAATTGAGCACCCCAGAGCAAAGGGAAGACTCCGCAGAGTCGTGAGGAAAAACGAGTCAATTATCGTTGCGCTGTCTTGCTCTTCAGGCATTCTGCGTAATAGTTTCTCTTACTAAAGGTAGTTGTCTCGTTTTCCCCCACGACTCTGAGAAGTCTTTTTTTTGCTCTGACGTGCTCAATTAATAGGCTAGATTTCGGATTCTTGGGAAAAATCTCTAAGAAGCTCCCCATCCATTTCAGCCAGATCATTGGACTTGAGAGGAACCTGAATGTTGATGTTTCTCCGCTTCCTGAAACATCACTCTTCCTCTTTTGGATGCCGACTTGCGGTTGGTATCCATGTCGCCTTTTTTCCTCTGTTTCCGGCTTGTTCTGGCTACGGTCAAGTGGGCGCTCCGCTCATACAACCCCTTGTCCGGAGTTCCTCGTCAAGGTTTCACAGACGTTTATGCGAAAAATGCGAGGTCTCTGGGTGTTTATCGCACCACAGAGTATGCAGGTCGTCCCAGAGTCGATCCGACCACCTTAAAGTAACGATATTCTGCCGGTCAATCGCATTGACTCCGTCTTTATTGATACTACTTGATACTTCAACTATTTCTGTTGTTATGATTGTTGTTTCCACGAGCAGCTACGGAAAAGGGTTCGTCCACCCTTGTAGAGCCCCCCATGCAAGGCTAAGGCTGCATACTCTAACAGGTCGCCCGGTATCCCAGATTCATCGTTTGAGACACTTCACCCAGGCGTCATTCAGCTTTCGGCACGGTTGTTACGCCTCCTCTTAGGGTTATTCCTTCGGCAACAACCCTGGACAATTGTCCGCGAATGCTAATTAATTATTGTAACCATATTCAGCAGAAGCCCTTGGTACAGGGACATCTAAATATCTCAAGAAATACGCACCTAACGAAAAAAATTTCCGTCGTAAAAACATTTTATTTCCGAAAACAAAAAGCGACTCCGCAAAAATTTACCTCACATCCCACCCCCTTGGAGCGGGTTGAGGGCAACTTCAAAATTTCGAATAAGAACATACATTTTTTATTGCAGATTCAGATTCTCCATTGAAAAATGCGCAAGTTTTAGTAAAAAAAAAAAGTTTGATTCGCGCCAGATGGCGATGCATTAGCGAAAAATGACGTTGTTGACTATTCAAAGAATGTGCTTCCAAGCGATAGATAAAAAAGACAAGCAGTCGGTATGTTTGGGTTTATTCGTATAGATTGGTTTTCCTGGGATCTTTTGTAGCTTATGTTCGTTTATGTTGGAATAAATGACTTAGTTTCTTCGATTTGGGTGGTTTGGTTGTGCTGCTTATGTTTGTTCGAGTGGGGTTGGTTGGTTTTCTTACGTTCATTTAGATTGGATGTGTTGGTCGTATTGATTGTGTTCGTTTGGATTAGTGTTTTTGGTTACGTTCGTTTCGGTTGATCTGGTATTGCTGGTTGTGTTTGTTCTGATTAGTTGGGATGTGGTAACCAACACTCCTCGTCAAATTCAAAACAAACGTAACCAGGTTCGTTTGAGTTTGATTGGGTTTCATTGTATTCCCTCCTTACTTTACCTCATTACTTTTACAATGGAGGCCTTATCTGTACAAGAGGAAGTTGAAATGATTCTCATTCATGGAGAGAGTGGCAGGAATATCGAGGATGCTGTTACTCTTCATGCGTAACGCTTTCCAGGCAATGTCACTCGACAACAACGTGTGATTCCGAAATGTGAATCAGAACCTAGTGAAATTTTTTAAATGAGCGCTTTAGCAGATACAAGGGAGCCCGATCTTTTTTCCCGAGGATTGCTCTTAGACGAGTCATCATTTTCGAACCACGGTACGGTTAATCGATATAACATTCATTATTGGAGTTGAAAAAACCCATACTTGTTGCGCGAAGTTGATCCTCAGTGTCCTTGGTCCGTGAACGTTTGGTGTGGAGTAATTGGAGACCAACTTATCGGTCCGTATTGTGTTGATGGTAATTTAAACGGTGTCAAATATCGTAAGCTTGGAAGTGCGACAGAACATGTGGTTTGAACATAATGGTTGTCCAGCGCATTACTCGGCATTCGCGCGTGAAGTATTAAATCGCGAATTCCGGTAAATTGGGCTGCCAGAACGTCAGACTTAACCTTGCTGGATTTATTTTTGTGGGGTCATTTCAAGAATCTAGTTTATGAAGAAGTGCCAGCTACTCGGGAGAATATGAAAAAGTGAATCAGGAATGCTTATAACCAAATAACATCAGACACACTCCGCGGTTGGGTGCAAGCTTTCCAAGCGCGGATCATCAAGTGCATTGAAGTGGAAGGATACCATTTTGAGCACTTAATGTAAAATTTCCGTCGAAAACAAGCGCCTGGATGGAGAAGGGCAAAGAGGCACACCGAAAAAAGAACCTCGATGGTGAGAGGCGGGGACTAATCGAAAACAAGCACCCCGATAGTGAGAGGTGAAGGGACTCACTGACAAAAAGCTCCCTGAAGTGAACAGACAACTACTACGTCAACGTCGTTGTTTCTGTACAGCGCTAAAAGTAGTTAATTCATGGACTGCTCACATACCTGAAGTCAAAATGAGAAACTTGCGTTATAAAAATGGAATTGAGCTTTCTCATTTTTCTACTCCGCTTTAAACCCCTTCACAGGTTGGCGGAGAGAGTATTAGCAATTCAATTGATGACAATTGAACAGCTTTCCTCAAAATAATCAACATCATTTCAAACAACATTTTTATCTTTCATTTGAAAGCGCATTGCTTGAATAGTCAACAATGTGATTGTTTGCAAATGCATCGCCATCTGGTATGAATCGAAAGAATTGTTCCAAATAAAACTCGCGTATTTTTAATAGAGAATCTGAATCTGTAATAAAAATATAGGTTCCCATTGGAAATTTCAAAATTATCACCACTCCCGCCCCCACAGCGTGAGTGTGGGGTGAATTTTCACGGAATCGTTTTTCCCCCTTGGAAAAACAATTTTTTTAATACAGATATTTTTTGTGTTGAATGCTCAATTATTGAGATAATTTGATGTCTAAAGATAAAAAAATACCCTGACATGGGTCATTGTCAAATTGAAGGCAAACTTGAAGTCCCAGTAATATAACATTAACTTAGAAACTCTTTCTGATTTTTTTTTTTTAATTTAGTAAACACTTATTATCATCCCCTACAAAAGGGTCAGTTCTTTTTTTTCATTTCTGTTCCTATTTACTTCAATTTGATATAAGAACACCCGAAACGACTGTACCGTGCGGCATCCCAACCTCACTTTGCACAAGGATAAACTGATTTTCTCCTTTTTTTCGACAGTAACCTGAAAAACGCTTAACGTATCAAGTTTGTAAACTTCACATGAACATAAATTTAATGTATGCACATTTCTCAAGTCAAATAAATAATATTGCAAAAGCCTTGAAGTCTGTCCCTCAATTATAGCCATTCCAGACGTCATTACCGTACGTCTTTTTTCTAGTAAAATATTGTAGTTACAGTTGAGCATCTTGACAAGAAAAACGTAATTCCCGTACGTGCGTTAAAAACCATTTTCGGGGTAAAAAAAATTATAAAAACCATTCCGTTACTTGCTTGTCGGTGTCTTCATTCATAAGTATGTGACTTTTTATAATGAAAATTTGTTATTTTTTTATGAACACTGAAAAAAGTTAAACCTCAACATTTTCCTCGCATCATTACCGTACTGTACAATAGAACAGCGTAGGACGATTATATGCACGCGCGAATGGATTCATTATTATTTCTTATTTTCATAACTGTCCCTTTCGGCTTTAAAATTTTGGCATGTGATAAGATCAATTTCCGTTAGGAAATATTAAATTCCTAATAATAATATGATTGTCACTGTAGGTGCTAAAATTTGCCTACAATTTGACAATTACCCACATATATATAGATATATAGATTTACACCAAGCATCATATAGATAGCTTCGTTCTAACATAGAAGGTGTGATATACCACTAAAGCTAAAGCGTGAATTAGAATAACTAGACTGAAAAATGAATAAATTGAAATGAAAAAAAAGATAATAAAAAGTTTGGCATGAGAACAACCGCAGGATTTCACCAGGAGGGAGTGTGATTCTACAAAATTGCAACCGTTCCTGGCGAAATCGCAGTAACGTTTCAACTGTAACTACTGACGCTATTTCCGGCTATAAAAAGATTTATATTTAATTAAGGAAATGTGCTTGTAATAAATTCTCGAAGGCACGTATCAAGCTTATATTTGAGAATTTCGTGCTAGAATTATTGATTTCTATCTCATCAGAAGAATGTCGAATAAGAGTATGCTAATAAAATTAATGAGGGTGGGAAATGAGTGGGGAATGTATGAAAATTCGTCGAGAGCTTTCTTCTTCTCGCTGAATCACTTGTCCACTTATAACCTAGTGTTCGTTTGTATTTAAAAATTTTAGCGTGTGTCAAGGCTTTAACTTATCTGGAATAAATGTGTACAAATATTTTGGAGGATCATTTCCTTTCTGTAGATTTTTATGAAATATTCTTATCACCAATGAGGACGGATGGTGGTGGCCTAAGAAGTTTGATAATGGCTATCCAAAAGTCCTGAACAATGAGGAAAGATTGTCTTTTTTCTGTTAGCTGTATATCAGATTTGAATCTCAGCGTCATGCCTCACCTTAATGGTTCTGTTGTGTCGATCAACGTGAGAAGATCACAAGAAACGCGAAGATCGATGTTTAGGATATTTTCCTGACAAATACAAGTCCACGAATCGCTCGTCAATAACATCGTACTTCCGTATACTATTGGTCTTTAGTTTGAATTGATTTATGTGTTTTCTGGTAATATGGAATTTATGTACCCGGAATGGATGGATGATTTTTGAACGCATAGTGCATTTTATTACTCATCTTGATTTTGGCGGTTACGTGGTTACGTGCCTTCGCATTTTCGAAGATGTTTCGTATATTATGACAGGGATTTGAATTTTTGGGTACAAATTTTTAATCTGTCGGTTACTAATCACTTTTCAATAAATCTAATTAAAATCTTACAATAAAAAATTGCAACACCACGTCTCACGACCGTGATATAGGTGATTACAGTCTACGATGGACTTAATTTGACGATCCGGCAAAAGTCTCGTGCACCCTGAGGACACGAAGCGACCCAAGGATGACCGCCTCTTGCATATTCTCAGCAAGTGTCTTAGCATTTCGTTGACACGCGGAGATGCTTTTTAGGCTATTATGCAGTGAAAGTTTGGCACCTTCAAGAGCGACGATGACCAGGACGACTAGCTTTGCAGAATATCCAGGGTATAACTGTCGCAACTACTCCATGAGGTCCTTATACCTCTCCTTCTTTCCATTCTCGATGGCTATGATGTTCTTGTTGGCTGATGCCAAAAATTTGATACCGAACATGGTTCGTTTCTCGAAGTTAAGGAGAACTATGTCAGCCCTTAAGTGTGCGACAGAAACAATTGTCGAGAATATGAAGTTCCAGTATATACGGCACTTTTTGTTTTCGACAATTGACCCTATTTCCCTAGGAGCGTTTTACGGAGTGGTGTCAGGGCCAATGCCGTAAGAGCGACAGGGATGGTAATAAGTCTTAGTGCCGCATTGATTGCAGGTTTGCAGCTATTATCGGAAATATCTTGGCTTGAAATGTGGCGATGGTATGCTAAACTGGAAGTGATACGGCAAAATGAAAGCCTCCAACATACAGATGATAAGTTCGTGGTAGGTTGAATCGAAAGCTCCCCGGTAGTCAATCCAGGCCATTGATAGGTAGTGCTGGTAGGATGCTGCGACTTTGCAGACACATATATCGATGAGCATATTCTCCCGACATCCTGCTACGCCTGTTATCCTTTGGTTCAGACAAGTTGCCCATCTTCGGGAGAAGCACTGTTTGTCCTTCCACCAAACACTACGGAATCGGCTCTTGCGACTTTATATATGTGGTAAAAATGCAAGCCAGATACTGGTGGGCATTCCTTCTTAGGTGTTATGAGGGCACTGCACAGCTCCTTGAAGCGATTTATGTTCTTTGAGTTTTCTTTCACTCAGAGCGAAAGGACTCGAATTTCCCCGCCGATAGTAGTTCGCAATCTCAGAATAGAATAGAAGAATAGAATAGAAGCAATTTTAGAGTGTTTTGAATATCGTCAAGGGGTACACAGAAAAGATTGTTATGAATTTTGGATCGGATAAGTGTGCTAAGATTAATCTGAAGCGGGCGCAGATTACTGGCGTCCCCGGGCACCCTGAGCTTTAGGATATATATGCTATTAAACATTTTGAAACTAGAGAGACCTATATATACCGCATTCAGGACGTAACATCAATAAAGGAGTCTCTCCGAAGCAGATACAAGCATTTTCTTCGATGGAGTAGGTCTTCCAGCCTGTCGACGTTGAACGAGGTATCTGCGACTAATATGCTGGCCGCCCTGGTTCTACTCTACTCGTTTGGGGAGGTTTAATGGGCAAAGAATGAGCTTACGGTCCTTGATATCACCACGCGTAAGATCATGCAAATGCAGAGGAGCTTGCATATGATTTCGTCCCTTCTGCGATTATACATCCCACGCCGTCAAAGCGGGCGCGGGTTTCTGAATCTCAAATGTCTTCATAACCGAATTGTTCTGGGTATCCTTGCAAATATAAGAGATCCTTTCTTGAGATTGGGCAGGAAAAACTAGACAAAGCCGCGGAGCAGGGGGCCAAAACCCTTGGTCTGAACTTTAAAATCAGAAGTGAGGAAAGTGCTAAGTAAAAAATGCAGAGGTTGAAAAATCTGGTCAACAACTACTCGACAAGAAAATGCATGAAAACTTTCACAGAAATGTAGAGGATCAGTCCTTGTCGATGAAGCAAACTTTTGCTTTCCTCAGATCATCAGGACTAACAAGTAGTTGCTACTGAGAAAGCTAAGCAAGAGTCTGCCTGCCCGTAAGAGGAAAGAGCCGAGGATTCAGCTAGGCAAGTTGCCTAGCTGGCGTATCGAAGCCATGGATATAGGAATAGGAGGAGACTACTATCGGCGAAAAAATTAGAGGCATCTATCTGCCTTTGAAGCTTAACAACTCAGCCAAAAAGACCGCTAGAGAATAAGTGAATGGTCATTTAAAAGCTGGAAGTTTTTGACATAAATTAGCTTGAAGACGTCATTGTAAAAAAAATGATGTTGTTTGCAGACCGAAGAATGCCAAAAAAAGTGAGGAGTTTCCGAAACATTTGAAAAGAGTCAAGTTTGGAGCATTATTCTTATGCAAGAGGCAATAGGACAATTTTGAAAAAAATCATGAAAATGAAGATAACAGTTATGAACAAATTGCAGTTCACAAATTTTAGAAATCATAAAAATTGTTTCTCAGAATTACAAAAATGTGCAACTATACTATCTTCAGTTCTAATGAAGATATTAAAGCAATTCAAACTCCAAACTATAACGGATAGGCTCTATAATGATTTACAGTCTCCCAGAAGGATGTGATTGTTTTTTTTTCGTGAAAATCGCAATATTATCAGACATTTTTTTGGTTGAAAAGCATGTGTCGGAAAGCAGAGGGGGCGCTTATCCCACTTGTAACTTTCTCTGACCCGTGCTTCTGAACTCTTGCCCAGACATTGACGCCTCTCTGTACGGTAGCAAATAAAATGCACCCCTGCTGTTTTCTAACACATATTTTCCGAGAACAAAAAATGTCCTAACATATCGCGATTTTCACCAAAAATTAAACAATCACACCCTTCCGGAATATTGTAAATAATTTTAGATCCTATCCGTTACATCATAGAGTTTGAATCTCTTTAATATCTTCATTAGAACTGAAGATAGTATAGTTGTACATTTTTGTAATTTTAAGCAACAATTTTTAGGAATTTTCACATTTTTTAGCTTTAGTTTGTTCACCAATGTTTTCTTCATATTCATGAATTTAAAATGAAATTTCCCATTGCTTTTTGTAGAAGAAATAATGCCCTTAACTTGACGCTTCTTAAATGTGCCCGAAATTCCTTACTTTTTTTCTACATTTTTCAGTCTGCAAAGCACAACATTTTGTTCACATTAAATTCTTCAAGCTCATTTACGTGTAATACTTCCAACTTTCAAATGACTATATACTTATTACTCTAACTTTTTTTTGGCTGAGTTGTTAAGCTTCAAAGGCAGATGCCTATAATTTTCTCGCCGGTAGTAAGCACCTCGTAGCTTGGCTGATGTAACGAACGCAAGGGTCTGCAAACTTAGTGACTGACATTGATATTGAGAGAGAATCGGCAGAGTGTTCTCCTTCTTTCACTTACTGCCCATGCTTTGGACACCATTTTTGCTTGATAAGCGAGTTCGAAAACGTCGAAAATTGATGAAATCCATGAAAGTCAATATTTGCAAAAAACTAATATCATTGAGACGAGAATTTCAAAATATAATGCATATGTATTTAAAATAGGTTCAGAAATCCTGTACCTGCAGGCAAGTGGAAGGGAATACGACGAGCCGATACTTATGGAAACGCCTGTCCTCAATTCGACAGGAGTGGTAAATTAATTGGAAATGAAGATTGCCTGTTTATAAATGTTTATACGCCACTTCTGAAATTCAACTGTTCAGGGGTAAAATCCTTTCTTTCAAAACATCGCTATATCAAATGCCACGATATATATTGATTACCTTTATAAATTAATCAGGATAACAACACAAAAGAAAAGTCTTTACTGCCAGTCATGGTTTTCATATATGGAGGTGGATTTTCAAGGGGAAGCAACCAATGCTGTGGAGAAAATTATCTTTTGGACAAGGATATTATTCTTGTCCTCATGAACTATCGCGTAGATATCTTTGGCTTTTTAAGTACAGGAGATGCATCTGCCCCAGGAAATTTCGGATTGAAAGATCAAGTTCTTGCACTCAAGTGGGTTCAGAAAAATATTAAAGCTTTTGGAGGTAATCCGAATAAAGTCACTTTATTTGGACAAAGTGCCGGTGGGATGAGTACTGGACTTCATGCACTTTCCAAAGCAAGTAATGGTATGTACGCTTATAAAATTATAACAATATTAAACCTATGATATGATTCAAACAATTTAAACGAATTTCACAGGCCTGTTTCATCAATATATCATACAAAGTGGCAGTCCCTTAAACGATTGGTCATACAAAAGTAGGAGCAACGTTATTGAACATGCGAAGAAACTTGCACCACTTGTTTCATGTCCTTTCAATACCTCTAAAAGCTTTATTGCTTGCCTTAGAACCAAAAGTGTAGGTAGCTTAATGAATACGAAAAGCATTTTTGATGAATTTAGAGCGTTCACAAACATATTTTGGACGCCAACAGACGAACCTGATATTGAAGGTGCATTTTTAACTGACAGTCCAAAAAATTTGATTAATCAGAATAAAATGAAAGATTTGCCTTTTATGAGTGGGTGCTCCACTGACGAAGGATTGTTGGATTCCTTGAGTGAGTATTGAAGATTTCTTAAATTATATAGGCATATATCTGAAATATATTTATTTTGAGAAAAATATACATACACGTATGAATATAAGATGTTATTTTCAGAGTTGTATGATAACTCAAAAGCGTACTCTTTCGCCGTATCCAAACTGGATCAATTGATTCCTTTCGTTGCTGGTAGTGCCCTTCTTAACTCAAAAAATGAAAAGAAGTTCAGTAAGGCTGCTAGAAAATTCTATTTTAATAACACAATTAATCTTTCTAATAAAGATAAGGTATACATTTAGCCAATTTTCTTGTAATGTATTTATCTCATAATATGTTCCTACTTAGTATTATTATTTCGTTGCAGTTTATTGAAAATCTAACGAATTACATAAGTGACGCGCAATTTTTGTATCCAGAACTGAAAATGGTGGAAAAAGTATCATCAAAATTTAAAAGTTCTATCTATTTCTATTTATTTGGATATGGAGGCACAGTATTACACCACAAAAATGTGGGTGTTGGTCACGGTGCTGAAATCAAATATATTTTTCGAGAAGGTCGCTTGTCCGCTATAGAAAAAATAGTTAGCAAACTAATGATAGAACTCTGGACGTCATTTGCTACAAATGGGTGAGAATTTTTTAATATATTTTCTCAACTTTATTACTTTATAACCTTTTAATTTATTAATTATTTTTTGTGGAATTTCATTAGCATTGAACTTAAGTTTATTTCTGTAAAATTTCAGCAAACCAGTATCAAAGCTGTTGAAGAGTGATAACTTTTGGAAGCCATATAATCCAAAAAACACTGTTCACCTTCAGATTGGCAATATAAATAATAAATCTGATCCTAGTATATCTCTTTTGAACACTTACTTTAAAAAAAGAATGCATTTCTGGGAAAAAATGGCTCCAATATAAATTTTGTAACCATAGATCGATGGCAGTAGCTATGTGGTGATTCTCGACTGAGCGAGTCTCGGACGTTAAGCATGGATCAATCGTGTTTTTCACTGCGTTTAGCTACTGACGGTCGGGAGGTTCGACGCCATGGTTAGGTATAGAGACTCGATGATATCGAATGACTATATCTAAAATCGACTCTTTGTAACCGACTGCGCTCAAGAAAGGTTATCTGTAGTTTTCCTCACCCTTCAGGTGACGTAATACATGAACGACCCTACAAACTGATTTGACTTATTGAACTGTAATTTGAGTCTCTAATATTTAGTAGTAAAAGAATTAAAAAAACACACATTATATACTTTTTACATTCTTATCATTGATAATAAAATATAGGTATATTAGATAGTTGTGAACTTTCACTTATCCTATCTTCAGAAATTGTCGACGTTTGGAGATGTCGGTTGGTCGGTCAATCGGTCTGCTGTCTGGTGACTGAAGACACGATATTTTTGAGAGATTTTTTCAATCCTGAGTACCTTAGATCAAGTTGTCACCAGCAAACATACACCCACACTGAAAGCATGGTTAGTTGTGACAGGAAGCTCTTTATTAGTAGAGATGGTATTAGATGCGACAACCACGTCGATGGTAAAAGTAACTGACCAGTTTGGTGCGGCAACAAGTCGTCGTTCGTAATCCTACGTAGGCTATATTAGTAACGATAGTAACTCTAGTCAAAACAAATAATATAGTCACATTTACCACCAATATATTTTCCAAGAAATAAAAGTAGTAAGAGTTACAAGTTTTCCTCCTTGCCGACATTGGCAGAACTGAAACCTGAGCAGTCCTGCTAACATTCGCACCAAAATATCGCGTCATGTTCTCGATTGTCGCTTCTTTGTGAATTGTGCAGTAGTGAAGACCGTGAAGACTATCGCATCCATCTAAATTTTCTAATAGACTTACTACACAAAAAAAATAAGTTGTCGAAACTTTACTTGACTAGTCAACCATTCTAGGATAGGCCACTTTTTTTGTAGAATCTCGTATAATTTTAATTAAAGAACCGCAGACTTCATCGAAAAAGTGAAGAAAGTCATCGAATTATTAGAAGACAATGTAGGATCATCAGTTTTCGAATTTGTAGCAGCAGATATTGACAAAGTTCTAGACAAGCATTCAATTTTTCATGAAAAGTCCTCCGGATCCCACAAGATTTGGAATACAATAACTCTAACACAGAAAAGAATAACTGATTTATAAGTTGTAGAAGAATTCGTTGACTGTCTTCTACATATATTCACAATGTACAGTCACATTGCATGCTTGTATTAACACGTAGTGACGCTCAGGTGAAGTGGTATATGTGCAAGTCTGAATGGAGTCGCGGTCACCGGCAATGAACAAATGAGCGCGGATTTAAATTTGGCTCTTCACTGGGATTTTTGCAAAATATTCAATGTGTTAAGTGAGCAGTGGGGTCTAGTTGTTAGGGATAAGTTGCGTTCGATAGGTGTTAGGTAGTTCGAATCCCGCCGCAAAATTTATTTCGATTTTTCATAGGTTCGTGTGTATCTGTAAAAATAAATATAACTTAAGCTTGAGTCTATGTGAATAACAATATAGTAAATATAACCGCGAAATATATATTTTTAACTTGGCTATACTGTTTTCTAAAAACTCGTTAGGAGTCATCGAAAGTTTCATTGACTAGCTTCGAAGCGTTAGTGTATCAGTGTTTCAAGAACTCTATTCCTCTGGTCTTCACATTTTCATTGAAATTATTTTGTACTTTCAGCAACTCTTTCTACTTTTTAAACATGTATCAATCAAAGTTTGTAAGATGATTCTTCCAATTTATGACATACGTTTAGCCCTATCCTAGAGTGGTTGACTCAGTCATTCAAAATTTCAACAATTAATTTCTTCCGTGTACTACTGCAAGTCTGCAATTTTGAATGCACAATGTAACGTGAAGTTACAGTAGGGCCTTTGTTCCTTCCGGCCCTGATCTAATCCGGAAGGGGTGAGGCCCGAGATTTGGCGATCGAGGTCGACGAATCCCGAAAGGAGCAAGAGCAGGTCGTCGACCACAAATCGTCAGTTCTCGCTACTACGCGACGGAGAACATTCGAAAAATCATCGTCGGTCGATTGCGCTACCTTCCCCGCGCGATTGTGCCTGTGTGTGCAAAAAGAGGATTCTCCTTATCATTGGATTTACTTCGGCGGATTAGGCAGTCCAGGCTCCACCCACGCTCTTCGGCTTCCGGGAAAATTATCCTAATTGAACTACCGATCTCTGTAAGTGGTGTAATAAATATAATACTAATTCAGATATTGACCTATGTGACTGACTACACCTGCACTCAGCTTCCCCTTTTCCCCCAATTCTCCAAATTTGTAGCCAATTTCCGGGCAGTTGGCCACAACAAGAACTTCAATATAAAGCCGACTGATCTTGTTCTTCCTAAAACTGCTGGCCCAAGCAGTTTCCCAGCTCGCACAATTCATCCGACGACGAATTTAGTGCACGGCCACTGCGAGACAACTCCCGAAACTGGCCTTATATTAGTTCTTGCGTTCTTGTTCTCTTATAGAGTTCTTGTGTATTAAAATTATAGTGGTTTTTCATAAACATCCCAATGGGCATGAGGGTGTATTTCGACATGACGGTTTATCAGGACCTGCACGGAAAAAAAAATTTCATTAAATTTTATAGAACTAGTCCTATAGTAGAGGATACGACGGGTAGTTTATTAAAAGTTAAAATCTTCTTGGTTTTACATTGCATCGAACTATTCTACAAAAATTAATACAGAGTTCTCTAAAATGCGAAAAACGTAGAATAGTTCTAGAAAATCTAAAAGTCCAGCCTAAAAAAAAATCTTTTTTATTATCATTATTATTATCATTATGCTTTAATATTTGTTCACATATTTAAGTACATAATTATTTACTATTACACAAACAATCACTACACAAATAATCGCACGCTATTAAAATTATTATTCGCTGTGGGTTCGAACCCCCTACCTACGGATTCGGAGCTCCTGAGAAAACCTCGCAGCTAACATAACTTGTAGTATAAAAAAAAATCTAAAATATAAGCTACAGCTGTGAAGGGCTGTTTGACAAATTTTTGTGATTTGACAATTCTAGGTTAATGATTTCGGAAATTTGACATTTCTGGAGTTTTATATTTATAATGTCAGTAATTTCAAGAATATCATATTTCGAAAATTTAGTTTAAAATGTAGGTAATTACAAATTTCGGGATCTTTAACATTTTTTTAATTTTGGAAACTTTAAATTTCGAACAAATTTTTAATCGCAAATTCTTCTTTGGTTATAAATTCTAGTAGGTTCAAGATTAATAAGATGTTATATAGCTATATAGAATAAGTTTATATAAGTTATATGAAATTAAAGGCTTGCATTGCAAATAATTTTAGAAGTTGAATTCCCAATTCTATATTTTTTTGAATCGTTTAAATAAGATATGACATGGAAAAAGTTGAATCTATTTCAATTTTTAACGTTGAAAATTAAAATCTTAAGTTTTCCAATAACCGACACATCTCTAAATGGCAAGTCCACTACCCGGGTGCACCGGAACGTGCACCAGGTCGTTCAAGACGTCATCTACGAGAACTTTTTTAGAATCTAAATTGTGTCAGTAGCCAAACTAACTACCATTAAGAAAATATGAGAGAAAACAAAGTTTTCATATTTTTATTTCGGTCTTACGATACATTTAGAAAAAATTAAAAAAAGAAATCGAGTAAAAATTCCTTTTTATTGACGTTTCGGCCTCATCTGTGGGCCTTCATCAGAAAGAAACATCTTAGAGAATAATCGAACTCAATCATAAATATACGTCGAAGCGAATTACAACATTTTAAAATGTTGTAAAGTCAGATCATTCTGAAGTTTTAAAAATCATTATGAAGTTTGTAAAAAAACATCAGTTTGTTAGCTGTTTTTAAAATGTTGTTATTCGCTTCGACGTATATTTATGATTGACTCCGAGTATTCTTTAAGATGTTTGTATCGATGAAGGCCCGCAGATGGGGCCAAAACGTCAATAAAAAGGAATTTTGATTCGATCTAGTTTTTCAATTTTTTCTAAATGGATCGTAAGACCGAAACAAAAATATGAAAACTTTGTTTTCTCTCATATTTTCTTAATATAAAAAAACGATCGAAGGAAGCTAGACTTGATGATTTCTTTAGAAATCTTGAGGTTTATCTACCAAAATAGCTACCAATGATGAGTCGACGATCAGGATGCACCGGAACGTGTACCAGGTCGCTTAGCACGTATTCTATAAGAACTTTTCAAAAATTTAAATTGTGTCAATAGCCAAAATAACTACCAATGGTGAGTCAACGGTAGTTAATTTGGTGGTTGAAACAATTCAAATTTCTAAAAAGTTCTCGTAGAATACTTGCTAAACTACCTGGTGCGCGACTCGGTGCACCCGGATCGTCGACTCAACACTTAATTATTTTGAATGTTGACACAATTTGAATTTTGAAGCAGTTCTCGTAGAATACGTGCCAAACGACCTGGTACACGTTCCGGTGCATCCTGATCGTCGACTCACCATTGTTAGTTATTTTGGCTATTGATACAATTTAGATTCTAAAAAAGTTCTCGTGGATGACGTCTTGAACGACCTGGTGCACGTTTCGGTGCACCCGGGTAGTGGATTTACCATTTAGAGATGTGTCGGTTATTGGCAAACTTAATATTTTAATTTTCAACGCGTGCTAATGTTCTCTAAGACTTGGATTCTTTTTTTTCACGCGGGAGCGATGCGGAAAAATCGCTGCCTGCGCACAGTAGCGACTGAGCAGCTACATTTTAAAGAACTGAAGTCTATAGATCTTAGATTGAAGTAGTTCACAAACACTCAATACTTCGAATCGAATTTCTATGAGATTTTTCAACATTTTTTGAAGAATTTTTCTATACATTTGACTGAATTGAGGTATTTAAACCTATTAATTATGTGATTACAAACTTTCAATACCTCAATTGTGATTTCTACGAAAGTTTTCAGCATTCTTTCATGAATTTCTCTATATATTTTATTAAACTTTTTTAAATCGGAGTTCAATATAAAATTTATAGAATTCTTGTAGAGTTATTCTAGGTTAGTTCTATATTAAATCCTGAAAGTTATACAGAATATAGAAAATTTGTTCAAGGTTCGCTCTCATCCCCGACTCTTGTAATACTTCAAGAAATTTTAATGAACTTTTTTTTCCGTGTGGTCTCTATAGGAAGTCCTGAGGACGCTCTTGTGTCTACCATAGAGAAATTATAGTAAAATTCACTATAATTTCATTATTGAGAAGTTCTAACTTCGCAATAGTCTACGAGCCAGTAATTTTAATAGTAAGGACTACCATTTTAAATAGTAAAACTTACTAATTGTAACAGTGAGGATTACTACTTTAAGTAGTGAGATCAACTAGCTTATTTGTAAGACTAACTAATTTGATAGTAAGACTTACTAATTAGAGTGGTAAGGTACCTGAAAATAGTATGTACCATCTAAAGTTGTCGCGAAAACAAGTAAAGTAGTAAGGACAACTACTACCAATCTTGCCAATGAAAGTAGTAGCCCCAACCATTTAAATAGCAGTGTCACATTTTACAAACTAAAGTAGTTGGCCCTACTACTTTATTGGTTATCCCAACCAACTATTTTTTCCAGTGAAAAATGAATGCATTCATAGGTTTATGTGTCATATTACACATAAATACTCACAAGGGGAGGTCGCGAGATGTGCGTCACGGATTCGACTAGAGCTTTACAGGGAAAAAGTACATCAAAATCCATTGAGTATATATTTTTTCTTTTGATTCAATGGGCCTCATTTTCCGAGATATCGAGGTTTGAGTACTTACGCTCTAGGATCACATGATTCACGTGAAGTAAGATAATAGAGTACAAATTTCATAAGAGAATTTTATGAGATAACGAAGCAATTATTCTTTTTCCCGAAGTAACATATCTTCAATAATAATATGTATTACTTTGTGATAAAAAACATTCATTGAAAATACACATTCGGCAAGCCTATTTTTATAGTGGATTTTGAAGAAAGTACTGAAAATTATATAATATAACTTAATATGTTGATTTTGCTTAGATGATTTGGGTTTTACCTGACTCACCTAATTGGGCTTTCTGTAATTTGTTCACAATAAGAAGTTATGTTTTTAAGATGAGTATTGCTATAATTTTATTGAAATTAAAAATGTACATTTTTTACTTCATCTTCGACGGAACTACAAAAAGTTCATGACGGCTATTCGTAGTGCTCAGACAGCCGAACAATTCATTTTCTTGACTTTTTTCGACGAAAAAAAAATTATCAGAGTTATACTATTTACAATAATTAAAAAATCAATCGAAAATTTCAAGACAAACAATGCCCGCTATCAAAAAAAGTCAGGAGAAGGAAAAATGTGCTTCTTGAAAGCCCTACAAGATGGCCATAAGAACTTTCTGAATTTTCTTAAATAATCGAAAATTCAAATTTTGATCGCACAAAAGCTAATCGAAAATCAAAATGTTATAATGGAATAAGTTTCAACACAGTACTTTTTCGTATAGATAT
>CAKNXH010000193.1:268410-285569 GCA_932178445.1 Andricus quercusramuli
GAAATTTTTTCCGGCTACGGCCTTGATCAAGTCACAGTTACATAGTTTAATTTTAGTTTCCATTCAAATTAAATGTTGAATAATATGCGTTGTGTTTCAACCAATAATTAGGAAATAATTTTAAATATTTAATTATGCTGTAAATGCGGTGACGACATCTTTACGCACAAACGAAAGGATGAGAGGAAAAACACTATAGAGAGGGTGCATATGGCTTCGCGTAATGTGTAACCAATAAAGCAGAATAGAAACATCAACATGAACACGACCAACATAAGAAATAATCAGGATCAAAGTTATGAAGAAAGATAGTTGCCCATACCCTACCGCATCTCCTTCCTCATACACATGACGCGTCACGAGGAAGTTAGAGAAGTCACCACAGCTCCTCCTAAACTGTCGCGTCTGTCTCAGCAACTACAGATATATAAAATTTCCCATAAAACTATTAAAACTGTCACTTTACATACATACAAAAATAAATACCACGAAGTTAAATGGGGATTCGTTCCCCACAATTACACTGTTTCGAAGATGAGAGGTATTGCCGTCAATAATAATGTTACGTTGTAATAATTTCCTTTACATTTCTATTCTAATATTAAGCTGTTATATGAACCATGTCTTGGAAAAAACTCAAAGTAGAGGGATTTCCGATCCTAAGCTTATAATGGACGTAATGCCTAAACATAAGCACATAAACCTTCTGTTTCCTTTATGACGGTTTTTTTTCCTTAAGCTGTTGGGATCCGAACTTTCGGAATTTTTATTGACCATTGATGCTCCTTCATTGCTTTAATCTTCTCTCTTCGAGCAGTAGTAGGTTCTCTGTCTAGAGTACCACGTTGTCTCGAGCGGGCCCTAAAGTTTCTTACTCCTAGCCTAATTGCTTGACCCCTAAGTCCCTTCCTAGCAACCTTTCAACATCCTCACCACCCCTTCCTCTAAGAGAAACCTTTGTATCCACCCTCTAACTTGAACCAATAGAGTAACACTTCGTTCCCACTAAGTTTTTTCCCATTTTTTCCTCTATCGACTTCTCTGTACTTCAGTCATAGTATTATTCCATTTCAGACAACCGAACTCTCAACATCGCCTCATAGAGATAGTTCCGATTTTAACTACTGTAACATTTTCCAAGTCTATTGCAATGTTCAAATCAAATTTTTGTGATGTACTAAAGTTATGCAGTTTTAAGAACAACAAAATGCCTCATTTTAAAAATATTTTCTTTTACGCTTAAACACATAATTGGTCCTTCGAGTCGCGGATGTTTCACGAAATGAAAACGCGTATTATACAATCGCCTCAGTTTGTGCGAATGTAAAACATTGCCTTTGTTATACAACAATAAAACTAGTGGTTCTAAGACTACATACTTTCAAATCAGTGACTCTGAAAAATATTTTATTCAAACGAGAAATGTCAAAAACTTGTGCCCCTCAGCAAAACAGTGACTGTGAAATGAGTGATTCTAAAACTGATAACTCAACAAAACAGTGTTTGTGAAATTAGTAATTTTAAAACTAATAACGTAGCAAAACTATGACTGTGAATTTAGTAAATTGAAAACTAACAACTCAATAATATTAGTGATCGTGAGACTAGTAACTAAATGAATCCAAGCATCGAATTCGCTCGAGACTCAGCAACAGCATTTTATGAAATTAAAAAAAAAAGACATCTCTACTTCCAAGGAATCCAGAAGCAGTTTCAGGCAATGGGGAAATATAAAGCGCCAGTTAACTAATTTTGAAAGCGTACTGAATGCATTAGATGAAAATACAGACTGTGCAGCCCTCGATTCAGCATTGCGATTTAAAAAACACGATTATGGGATAATTTTAATTCAATTCAAACTCAATTAGAAAAATTACAGCTCGATGATTCACAAGCTCAAACAGATCATGATACTGAAAGAACAGCATTCGATAATCGATTCTATATGATAAGCGGTACAGTAAAGAAGTTTATAAAAAAATTGTGTAATCAGTTTGCAATGGCGTCTACAGATCCAACTCCTCGTTCTAATGTTTCGAATGCTCTGCCAATACAAAATTCACATTTTGCGACAAGTTCCAATTCAAACATCGTGCAATTTCAACATTCAGAGTTATCAGGGACTGATACAAATTCGGGTTCAGGTGCCTGTCAAGGAGTTTTAATCCAAAAACAAACTCTAATTCAACTTGCGTCCCACTTTGAACTTCCGAAACTGTCAACACCTACCTTTCATGGTACATTTGACACGGTGCTTGCCTTTTATGATTTATTGCGTCTTATGTGTCACGACAATCCAAAGATTCCAGTCATTAACAAATTTCTGTATCTCAGGGCTTGCTTGAAAGGCGAAGCAGCCCAAGCTGTAACTTCCCATGCAACATCAAGTGAAAACCACCTTGTAGCGTGAGAATGGTCGAAAAATCGTTACGACAATAAAAAGTTTATCGTGGAAAGCCACGTCAAGGCTTTATTCGAAATCCCAACAATCTCAAAAGAGTTTTCTATCCGCTTATTGTTGGAACATGTGCAAAAATGCGTTGGGGCTCTCCGAGCACTTGATCAACCAGTAAACCATTGGGATGCCAGATACTAGGTTTAAAAAAATACTATGGCGTTCGAATCCTTCTGAGCCTATCCAAATTTTTCACCTGAAATGAGTTACATTTGGCATAGCTTGCGCCCCATTTCTGACAATTCGCACACTTCATTAGCTCGCGGAAGGTGAACGCGAATCACATTCAGTCGCAGCTGGCATTTTAAAACGTGATCTCTACGTAGACGATCTAATGTCAGGAGCGCAATCCTATGACGATGCACGTTCTTTGAGGGATGACCTAATTAAGCTTTGACGCAAGGGCGACTCACACACTGGGGATTCAAACGCCCACATGTCTCTCGATCCTTCAGAGACAGTTGGGACTTTAGGATTATACTGGGATCCGAACAGCAATTCCATTTTTATACGGTCAAACTGTCAGAAGCTTAGAAGATATCAATCAACAGAAATATTCCATCTGAAATTTCAAAATAAATTAATTGACCCATTAGGACTGTTAGTGCCAGTCATTGTTTCAGCTTAAATTTTAATCCAACAACTCTGGAGAAGCAAATTGACATGAAACACGTCTGGCCTATTGAAAACTCAAAAGGAGTGGTTGGATTATAAAGAAAAGTTGTCTATATTGAATATTATAAAATTCCATCGATGTATTTTAATTCCAAATTTCACGGAACATCAATAACATGGGTTTTGCGACGCAAGCGAGAAGGCTTTTGGTGCTTCCCTTTATCTACACGGAAAAAATAACTCTTGGAACATTTCCTAGATTAGTGCAGGACTTATGGATGGGCCATCATTTTTTTAAAGTCTTGTATACTGTGAAATCACACAGTCTCATATTTTCAAAGACTTCAATTGGACAAGTGTGTGATTCAGAAACAAAGAACTCGAATACGGGTCAGGGAAACACTCCATGACCATTAGCGAGAATTTGCAGAGGCGCGCTCAGTCGTGGCGCTCAGTGACAAATTCACTGATTTAAAATCATTATTTATGATAAAAAAGCTATGCCTTTCTTTGAATTTAAAATCAATCGTTTACTTTCACAACTGGCCGGATAAAGGATTCAAATCTTCACGATTGTGGTACGAGTGCTTCTTAAACAAACATTTACAGACTTCAAAATTTTTAGTGGTAATTAGTATTCCTACGTCTTTCTCAGTCTTCGCGTGATATTACTTATAATACACTTATTTCTATTCAAAATAAATAAGAAGATGGCCATTATTACATTGCAAAAAACTGGATGTGAGCAGATTTTATTTCCAAGTTTTTACACTGAAAAAACAGGATAGCTGCAGTCAGCATATTCTGCTTAGCCTCCGCATGCTAGATGGTTGTGCTCCGCATCCTAGTAGTATTTTGAGCCGAACCATCCGGGATAGGCGCGGCTAGTATCCATCAGTTAGCTGGCGTTAGATGCGGACGTTGGCTATCCGGCATACTGGTTCTACATATGAAATATATAGGGATGGCAAATATCTCGGTATTTTAGTGAACCAGATCTAATATTTTGAAATGATTAATCGAAATCGATTATTCTTGAGTGATTTATTGAATATTTCAGTTATAAATCTATTAATAGTTCTTATCAAATTTTGCAAGGATAAAATAAGTTATCAAATTCATATAAATACATTATTCGCTTTCAGCTAGATTTTCAAAAATGCGATTACGATTAAATCTCTATTTATGTTTTTGAATGTAAATATTTGAGTACATGTCATAAATAGAGCGCAAATAACAATGAATCACATTTCGAGGTCAAGTAGTCCTGTCAAAGCGAGCAAACTTTTCGAGATTCCAGTCGATTAATTTTTCCTTTACCCACTCGTCCATGTTTTAAATGAATTTTAATGAACAAATTCGATAAGTAGAGGAAATCATGATGATCGCGACATACGCAGCTGACAAGTCGTTCACATCTGCACTAACAATTTAATACAGTAGATGATAGTAAAGCATATCAGCTAGGATAGGCGTGACAGATATCTAAGGACTCGCTCTAGCACCAATCTTAATACTGGCCACGGCTGTCTCATGCAGCCTTGTTCCGAAGCAGTATAATTTGGCGTTCGTGAAGATACGGATAGGGAGTGCGAGGATCTACCGACAGCTATCCAAAGCATACTTGCTGAAAGTATCCTTTTTTTCAGTGTATTTCTGTATATAAAATATTTATAAAAATATCAATATAACATATAAAAATATGACTCATAATAGAATAAAGTGTGTTTGTTTTTCAGGATAAAAACATTGACATAAAAGCCATCTTCATATTTATAATTTTAATGAATGATAAAAATTTGTTGAGAAGTTAATCGAATCACCACTACTACTTCTTGAAATACTGAATGGTCGCCGAGAAATAACGAATCGAATATCTGGGTTATTTTTTTTCAAAAAAATACACAACAATTGTTTTTAAAATGTCCTCATTTATTCAACAAAATTCATTATTACGATATAGAATCAAAAATACTATTCGTGGATTGTTGTTAGAATTGCTATTTCTCATAAAAAATTTCATTAAAAATAAGCACTTTTTAATAACAATCTATAAAAAGTATTTTTGAAACTATCTAAATAATTCTTTCATCCATTAACAGTGTTAGTGCAAGTAAGTTTTTTCCCACGTTAACAATTTTGTTTATCAATAATTTATTGATATAATTTGGTAAATACAAAAGTTTTATTTAAATAAATTGTTTATAACGCTGCAACTTATAAACCGTGCGTCTCACAAAAAGAGAACAAAGGACACAAAGTTTAATTTTTTGTTGACTTGTTAATAATTTCTTCAATCTAGAATCAAATTCTTTGATTTAAAAAAGAAAAATAACTCAAATCAAGTTTTAAACAGAAATCCTATCATGATCCGTAATACTATGCAATTATTTATTTACAGTTCATATGAAATTGTCAGAAAAAAATTCTATTACATGGATTTTATATTTTTCCTCACAAAATCGAACAGTGCGATTAGCTTTTATGTTATATATCACAAATTTGGAAAATTATTCAAACAATTTTAGTTTAAATGATGAAAAAACATTTTTTTACGTAAAATCATCCCTTGATCAAAAAATAATTTTCCGTGAAAAATTATATTTTTCAATTATTTAAACAAAAATTGTTTAAACAATCTGTTTAATTTATTAAGCAAAGTAAGTCTTGCAGCGAACGGTCTAATTCGCGGCCCTCACTAAAATTCTTTTCACACGGGCACGCAGTTTTCAGCTGTAGCACCACGGCAAGATTTTTTACAGTATTTGCAGCCCGAATAATTAGCCGAGGGGCTTGAGCGGTTAGGAATGAGTTGTGTTAGTCTCGGGTCTAGAGTATAGGTAGTTCTAATCCTCGTAGCGTGCGTCTGATTTTTTAGAGCATAAAAAGCGTGCGAAAAATATAAGTAGTAATTGTGTGTGTTACATTATGTTTAAATAAACATATAAGTTAGAAATATTAATATTATTAAAAAAGAATGTTTTATTTTTCATTCACATAAATGGCTCGCTTGACCGTCTATGAACCCTTTCTTGACTGTCTTCGAAAATGTTAAATTGGAGTGTTGAACGACTTACAAATTTGTCTGTGATATTTTGTTGGTGGAGTCTAGAAGTGCCTCACTGAATGAAAATTTCCAGCACTTTTTTTTCCGTGTAAGGTCAACTGATAAGCACGCTAGACATCATTGTGCTCTTATCTGTTCAAAGTAGCGAATCGCCCCAACAAAAACCATTTCTCTGCCGAGACTGGAACTATGTGCTGCAACTTTGTTAGCAAAATTATATAACTCTACGTTACAAGCACTCCACATGCAATTTTTAGAGGTCTTTTTTTGGTCCGTTTCTACAATTGTTCTGAATTGGATTGACGCTGTCAATACATGGTCGCGATTGAATGAACCAATCTCCTCCCTGAAGATTACTCAAGGTGGAAATGATTTCCTACAAAGGTATAGCAACATTCAAAAGATTCAATCAGGTACCGCATATTAATTTCGATTCATTAAAAATCTCAAAACCAAGGATGAAACAATGCTATTGAAGAGTTAAATCACACCAGCAGATAGTAACGCTGCTTTACATGTGATCATTAATGTCATTCATATAGAAACGTTCGCCTAAGAAATGCGTGCTTTATCACTCAATTAAAGTGTTCATTCAGACAGCAGTCTGTTTCGATTCAACTCATTTTTAGGCCAAGGTATAATTAGAGTGGGCGGCAGACCGACACTCGCGAAAATAACCTGTTCACAAAAACATCCAATCGTTCTTCCAGAACGTCATTACATTACTTCTCTGATTACTCTTTTCGTGCAGAAGTACAAGCAACCTTATATGGACTGCGTGAACGTTACTGGTCAATCGACCGGTGCATCGCTACCAGACACATAATAATACAATGTGTGGAATGTAATCGAGGGAAACCCCGCGAGATAAACTATCTAATAGGAAACTTACCTAAAAATCGTTCTACGTTCACGCGACATTTCAGCAGTGTAGGGGTAGATTACTGTCGTCCGTTTTTCATCAGAGAACGCCGTTTTCGAAACCGAAGCAAAATCAAGACATATGTTTTGATTTTCGTTTGTTTAGCTACCAAGACTGTACGTTTGGAACTCGCGAGCGATTCAACAACCGATGCTCCTATTGCCTGTTTAACGTTTTTTCGCTCGCAGAGGACTTGCTGAGTCTGTAAGTTCAAAAAATGGTACCAATTTTGTGGGAGCAAACAAGGAAATAAAAGAATTGTATTTCGCGTTACCTCTTCAAGATCAAATAAAAGTCCCACTACTTCCGATCAGTCCAGTCCGACCAATTCCTTAGTATCAGTCACACTAGATGTGTTTTTTACATACTATAATTTGATAATCATTACAATGTGAGAAGAAAAAAAGAGGAGACGAAGCAGCTCTTCGTCGTCCTCTACGTCTTTCAGTTCATCAGAAGATGAAATCTATAAATAAAAGAAGGCCAAAAAGCTTCTCCTTGGAATTAAAAAACTGGAGAAAAATGTAAAGAAAGAAAAGAAAGCAGAGGCGAGGCGCCACAGAGTGTCTGGTTCTGACTCATCAATGTCAGAATAATTTAATCCAAGTAAGCACTTCAATCTCTTTTAGTTGTGAATATGTTCCTGATAACATGTATCAGGCTCTAACCTATAAAATGTTTGCTTCAGTCAATTTTCAGGCTCTAACTTGGAAATTGTCAATAAGCATCTCGATTCGACCTAATATGGCATTCTATGTTACAATTAGGCACATGCCAAATTGCTTGATAGGAGCTATCCTGTTTCCTAAGATATTATTCTTACATACCGGCTCTAACCCGATAGAAATCATTGGTTCTAACATAAAAAGAATTGTACATGCTGATAAGTCAATGGTCCTAATCAAAAAAGAACTTCGTATATTGATGAGCTTCAAGCTATCTGTAAAATACATTTTCATTTGTAGTAAGAAACATTTATTTATTCTTGTTGCCTTGATTCAGGGCCTTCTTCATTATGGTTTGATTATGATCTTACCGGCGGAGCATGTCTCTACTTTTCCGACAGTGGTAATAAGAGCACATTTTGCCTGAGCAAAATACGCGGGAAGTGATTAACCGAAAATAAGACGCTAGCTCCGCTAATGCACCATGACTTTGAAGTTCACTGTAAGGAAATAAAACACCGCGGCTTGCCTTCTGAAGAGAAATCAGAATTGATTAAAAAATATCCTCTTCCAGAAAATTACCAATTGTTCGCCCCGCCAAAATTAAATCCAGAATTCAAAGGGTTGTCGGAAAGAACTCATTCCAGAGATGAAAGAATCGCTTTAAGACAAGAAAAGCTATCGATGAGCACAGCAGCCTCAGCGAAAGCGATCTCAATCATCCTAGGATGGTTGAGATCGCTTTCGCGATCGCTTACATACATCGAAACCTGAAAATAATGAAGGTGTTGACAGTGCCTTTTTTCTGTAACCTATATCTGGTTCATGCAGAATACTGTCAGACTTGTTTCAAGAAAAAACAGTCATCAGAAGAAGTGTGGTTTTGGTGAACTACAAGCCTCCTCTTAAATTAGCTTTAGCTGCTACTACTCCAGATGAGTTTTTGTTTGGCTCTGATCTTGTCGAAAAGGTCAAAGAAACCGTTAAAGACTCCTCGACAGGATTTTGTGAAGAATCTCCGGTTCCAATAACGTTATTAGCCGCAGTCTCAATTGAAGACAGCGAACAGGAACAAGGGGAATTTCAGGAGGAATTAAATAATTCAGTGAGTACGGGCGCTGGTAGGATCAGATATTTTTATACAAGAATGAAAAACAATGTCCTTAGACCCGATTATTTTATCTTGGGTTCAGGATTATAAAATACTCTTCCATAGAAGCCCACATCAACAGTATTTTTCCTTAATTTCTGAACCTACTAAAAAGGGAGTCGTAGTAGAATGTACTCCTCTGAAAGGCCGATTCCCTTCGCCTACTTTTCTAGTTCCGAAACCGGACAGTTCGAATAGGTTTATTTTGAACTTGAAAAAGTTAAAGAAATTTGTTCACACAGAATATTTCAAATTGGATGATCACAAAACTGCGATCAGATTAATGAGTAAAGATTGCTCGATGGCGACCTTAGATTTAAAAGATGCTTTCAACACAATCTCGATTGATGTAAGTCACAGAAAATATCCATGATTTGAATTTGATGGTAAACTTTACGAATTTTCTTGTGTACCTTTTTTATCTTGATGCTTTTTTACAAATTAGCCAAACACACTCCCAATGCTTAAGAAATCTCAGCAAAATTTGTGAATTGCTACAAAGGTTAGGGTTTTTAATCAATGAGAAAAAGAGCCAGGTTATTCCAAGTACGTGTTGTCTATTTTCAGGTTATATCATTGACTCTTCCGAAATGGTTCTGAAGTTTCCTACATCAAAAAGACTAGCTATTCTCAATCAGATTAAAAAATTTCAAAAATTAACAAGATGTAAAATTCGAGACTGTGCAAAGTTGATCGTTTCCATCGTTTCTTGTTGTCCTGCTTTATCTTACACTTGGTTATATACCTAAGATTTCGAGAGACAAAAGAATCGTGCGCTCTTTCATAGTAAAAGGAACTTTAATGCTCAAATCATCTCAAGATTAAATAAAAACGAGCTATTATGGTAGGAGAATAATATAATGTCGGGTTTCAAATCTCGAAGAAACGTCGAATTTGTCATCAAAATTTTCACAAATGCGTCCCTTACTGGTTGGGGTGCTGCATGCGGTTCTGAGAAAGTTCACGGTTTATGGACTGAAAATGAGCACGTACTCAATATAAATGCATTAGAATTGAAAGCTGCTCTCTTTGGCCTCCACTGTTTTACCAGAAATGTAAACTCTTGTGATGTTCTATTGCGAATAGATAATAAACAGCTATCTGTAACATATATAAAATGGGAGGAATTCAGAGTGTTCATTAAGATAAGACAGCTATACTCTGTTCGCCGAGAGAACGAATTTGGTCGCGCAAGTTTTTATGAAAAAAGACGTCGACAAATTGTTTTTCGTTCGGTCGACAGCCAATCGCTGTTAAAGGAGGACACAATTTTTTTCAAATAGACTGACCCAAGTGTTTTCCTAAATTTTTTATAGCATCACTGAGGGCCAGATGAGCAGACCGAACGTGACAGTCACAATAGGCCATAAATATTAAGGGGCTTTCCAGGCAAATACTTACGCCTACAATTCCCCTTCTTCGACAAGTTGCGCGCAGGGAACGAAATTTCGTCGTTTCAGAAATTCGTTCTCTCGGCGAACAGAGTATAGAGAAATTTGGAAATGGTGCAAGGAAAGAAATATTTTCATATTTGGTTCTTATATTAGCTTCGAAGAAAATGTCGAAGCAGACCTCGAATCCCGAAAATTATTGCCCGAAACTGAATATGAATCACCTGATTTTGCTCTTAGGAACATAACTAAACAATTTGGAAAACCAAATGTTTATTTATTTGCTAGCCGAACAAATCATAAATGTGTGCCTCATGTATCGTGGAAAAAGTATCCCGGTTCTGTAGCAGCAGATGCTTTCACGTTCTCTTGGAAAAAGTACTTTTTCTATGCTTTCCCACCTTTTGGCACTATTCTGAAGGTCCTTAAACAGGTCTGAGGGTATTGTAATCATTTCAGACTCACCTATTCAGCCTTGGTACCCTGTTTTTCAATCAATGCTGATCCATGAACCAATTTATTTTGAGCCAAAAATGAATCTCCTACTTCCTTGTAATAGGGAACCGCATCCACTTTGGGAAAACCTTACCTGGTAGCAGAAAGATTGTCCGGCAAGCATTGAGGGAAAAAGGGATACCAGAAACCTCTCTTTTCTCTACGCAACCCTATAAATCCTTATAGGCCAGAAGTTCCTGAGATTCTCAAGTTTCTTACTGAAGAGTACGAAAAAGGCTCTTCATGCGGAACAATTAACTGTACTAGTTCTGCGTCATCCTTGATTGTAGATTCTCAAATCACCAGAAATGAGAGAATACAAAGGTTTTTCAAAGGAATTTCGAGATTTAGATCAGCTCGCCCAGATACGACCGCATTTGGAATCCGCAAGTGGTTCTAAATTATTTTTCTTCTAAAGCGACTAATGAAGACCTGCATTTTCAAGATTTATCTTAAAAGATTGTGATGCACTAATCTCTCACTACAAGTCATAGAATGCGAACCTTTGCTTCTGTTGGAATCAGTAACATTAAAAAGACTTCAACTTCAATTAAGATTAAGATTACAGATCGGATCAAAACGTCAGGTCGCAATGAAGCGCAACCGATTTTACTTTTACCATATTATCCAGACAAGAAATTATGTCCTGTGTCGGTTCTTGAATCTTACTTGGAAACTTCAAAGTCTTTACGAAAATCCACTGGAAAATTGTTTATCTCTACCAAAAAACCTCATCAAGACGTCTCATCGCAGACCTTGAGTCATTGAGTTGAGGCTCTCTTTAAAAAAAGCGGAAGTGACACAGAAATCTTTTCTGCGCATAGTACGCGACATGCTGCTACTTGTACTACTAAGAATCTTGGAGTTGATTTGGATTTGATTAGAAAGACGGCTGGCTAGACAAAGAATTCAAACACATTTGCTAGATTTCACGACTGTCCTATCGTAAAAAATAGCCTGCAATTCGCTAATTCTATATTGAATTCCCATACGTAATTTTTCTTGACGCAAGAAGTTTTTCTTCAACTTTCCTATTTTGATATAAAAGTATGAAATATTTTCAACGTTTCTCCATTGTAACAAATAAAATAAGTTACCGTATCTCTTCTTGCTTTCGACATCAACCATTTGATCTTAAGGTGGAGACGCGAAATGCAATTTATTGATTGAACCAACTTACCTGCACGTGAAGTTTGATCCTTATTGTATGAGCGTCTCGTCCGAATAGACCAAACCCACCCTGTTTTGAATACTCATCATCTAATTGCAATTAGATCCCTAGTTAATACAGCAACACTTCCAATAAATGACAAGGCTCGCGTATTGCAGAAGAGAAGAGGAACGCGTGCCATATTTTCTTTATTTAACTTTCAAAATCGTGACTGGACTGACCGTAGGGGAAATACCATTTGATCTATTCAAAAGAGCCGAGGAGGATTGTTCGAGGTATAAACTATCCCTAATTTTTGCCTACTCACGCCTCTGTCTTCCGATCCCAACGATTTACTTCCACTAACCCCTGGTCACTTTCTTATCGGCAATTCTATGACTAGCCTTCCAACGACAGATTTACGTAAGATTTTTTACCAGTCAATCGCCTGAGCTGTTGGCAACTTGCTTATCAAATGCAGCTGCATTTCTGGGATCGATGGGAATAAGTGGCAGGTAGCCACTGATCAGAGCACATCAAGATCGGGGCACTTGTCGTTATTAAAGAGGATAATATTCACGGCATGATGTGGAAGTTAGGTGGAATCATCGACAGACATTCAGGACAAGACGGATAATATTCGGCTGTTATCTGAACCATCTCGTGGAAAACCCTCAAAGTGGAGAGATGTCTGATCCTAAGCTCTTCATGGAAGTAATGCCAAAATATAAACAAATGAGCCTACTTTTTCTTTCATGACAATATTTTTTCCTCAAGCTGTTCTCCTTCATTGCTTCAATCTTCTCTTTCTGAGCATGAGCACGTTCTCTAACCATCTAGACTACCACGTTTTCTCGAGGGGGCACTAAAGATTATTACTCCTAGCCTAATTGCTTGACCCCTAAGCCGCTTCTTGGCAAACTTTTAAAATCCTCACCATCCCTTGTACTAAGATAAACCATTATCTTCGACCTCTAACTTGAACCAATAGAATCACACTTCGTTCCCACTAATTTTTTCCAAATTTTTCCCTCTAGCGACTTCTCTCTACCTCGATCATAGTATTATTCCATTCTCGACAACCGAACTCTCAACATCGCCTCAAAGAGATAGATCCAAATTTAACTACTGCAACATTTTCCAAGACTATCGCAATGTTCAACTCAAATGTTTGTGGTATAATAAAGGGCCTAGCCCATTAGGCAGGTCAAAAACGCCCTTGGCTGAAAACAGATTCTCGAAGAGCCCTTTTTTACGACTTGGAATTATAACTTTTTTCTGGATTTTTGAACCCCCATCACCACCCCCATAGTCATGTTGGCTAAAAATGTGTTTTATGGTTTTTATTTTTTCTTGGCATATTGGTGGAATAGAAAAATCTGAAAAATTTGGACAAAACAAATAATTGGAATACACCTGCAATAATTGATTCACAGTGTTTTGGCGGGAAATTCAAATTTTTGAGATGAATTCAAAATTTCGAAACAAAATGTTGTTCAAACTTTTTTTGAGTACTCTTCCAAATTTGTAATAAATGAAAGGTCATCTCATGGGCTAACTTTCAGAATTTTTTCAGATTTTTAATAGATGTTGACGGTAGTTTTTTTAAACAAAAACTTTCACAGATGACAGATACCCTTATTAAGAAGAAGTATTTGTGAGTATTGGATCCAATACATTTTTCCCGAAAAATTATTGGATTTCCAATATTTATTCGCGAAAAAAGTATCAGATCCGATACTTACCAATACTTCTTTTTCATGAGGGTATCATGGAATAATATCGAAGTCGCTACCCTCCATTTTATGTTGTACGAACAGTTTGCTCAATATTTCTGCTGATCGAACGAGTTTCAAAAAATACCAAGCATGGTATAGATAGTAAATTCAACAAAACACTTAGAACGTCGACGATTCAGAGGACGCGGCTGAACAATATTTCGAGATCGTTGACGGTCATTTCCGAAAAATCTTACACATCCGATGAACATATATGTTTGAAAGAAATCTTTCGCCTACTCCATCGTTTTTCTTGAACTATAAAAGCCAAGTTTCTTGAGAGAAACCAGTCATCCATTTTTTGTAGCAGATAGATTGAAACCTGGTTTATTGACTGTTTTCTATATTCTACTTTATATTGGACTTTCACAATATGTGTGATTGAAAATTTTTCTTGATACGTTTTTGCATTAAGTGTAAATGAGCCGTTCTCTAGAAAAACGGCTTAAGTCCAAAAATGTCGTTTTTCGATACTTGCATTTTTGAGTATGTACAGTGTTTGATAAGTGGTTATTTTTATTTTCGCGTACTGTAGATGTTTTGCTTAAAAGTTATAGTATCCAATAATGAATTGCGACCGGTCGGAAAAAATTAAACATTTTGTATTAATATTTATCAGCGTATTAATAAATAATACTTAAGCCGTTTTAACGGAGAAGGACGGAAAAAGTCTTCAAAAAGATGCGTAACGTAGGATAAAGTGATAGTATTGCAATAATTTGATTTGAAACTCATTATACATTATTACAATTACATTTATTTCAATATTGTTATGAAATATTATTTATATATATATATATATATATATATATATATATATATATATATATGTTGTGGGCAAAGCCTGGAGTGAGGGCAAACATAGGATTGACCGGTCGTTTCGCAGATTGCCCGAGCGGTGTCGGGCAATGTACGAAACACTGCTTTACTTCGGGCTTTGCCCGAGGCATCCTTAGTCTATTTGCGGAGTGCCCCTATCGCAATGGGCAATGTACGAAATAACAAAACTATTTTTGATTTGTATGTATTTTGCTCATTTTTATGCCGATTTAACATTCTTAACAAGGTTTGATCTGTTAAAGTAGGTATAATTTTCATTCATTTTATACAAATAATATTTAAAATAAATTAAAATTACATACAATAATTATGATAATAAAAATAATTAATAAATTTTATGCGAACCCTTAAGCAGATTAAAAAAAAAGTTTGAAATATTACTAATGGAGAATTTGAATATTCCCCATGACTTTCTGAACAATTCTTAATTGTTTAAACAAATGTAACTTATTTGAACAATTATTTATTCCCAAAAAATGTAAAAAATAATCGTACTTTCTGATTGAAATGTAATAGTTTGTCATTGTTTGGAGTACTAATTCTTTTTAAAAACATTATGTGATTATTTAAACAATTACTTATTGTTTATTCTCAAAATCTCTAAAAATTAACCCAGAGATGTCCAGTTTTTTCTCAAATTGGTATACTATGCTACTTTATGTTGAATAATTATATAATTTTGATACATTTCTTTCAATTTTTAATAAATTTCGATTTTTTCAAACAAATTTGATTTGCTTCAGCAGTTTTCCTCGATAACTTAAAAAAAAAAAATAAATAAAATACATATCATTATTTTTTTAACTGTATAGTATATAGAAAGTATGTATTAACCATTTTTCAATTGTTTGAACAAATAAAATTTGTTTAAACCATTGGTTTTTCAAAAATATTTTTGAAATCGTATTTTCTGAATTGAACATAATATTGAATGATTTCGAGGAGTAATGAATTCTGCTTAAAACTTTATGTTATTGTTTATACAATTAATCATTGTTTTTTTTCTTCAAATTTTCTTCAAATTGAGTATGGATGGTTTACATCTGCTTTCGCGCATTATTGAATAAATCATGAAATTCATAATAAAATTTAAATAATAAAAGTTTATTTATCATTGCTTTTTTCATATTTTCACAATCTTTCTCCTAATTATATTATAGAAAAGCACATTCACTAATGCAAATTATGATTAAAGTTTCAACAGATTGCTTTTTTTACATTTTCATACTCGTTCTAAATATTAAAAATATATATTAAAAAGTATTTAAGAAAATAATTCCATGTTTAATATTTTATATTATTGATCCACATTTTTTAATATAAAACTGCTTGTACGAATAAAAATTGTTTGAACAATGACACGACGTTTTTAACAGAATTTACTATTCCTCGAAATCATTGAATATTATGTTTAATTCAGATAATACGATTTAAGAAATATTTTTGGAAAAACAATTGTTTGAACAAATTATATTTGTTCAAACAATTGAAAAATGGTTAATATATTCTTTCTATACCCTATACAGTCAGAAAAATAATTATATATATTTTATTTCATTTAAAGTTATCGAAAAAAAAACTGCTTAAGCAAATCAAAATTGTTTGAACAAATAGAAGATTATTAAAAATTAAAAGATATGTATCAAAATTATATAATTATTCAACAAAAAGTAGCATAGGATACCAATTGGAGAAAAAACTGGACATCTCTGGGTCAATTTTTAGAAATTTTGAGAACAAACAATAAATAATTGTTTAAATAATTACATAATGTTTTTCAAAAGAATCACTACTCCAAACAATGACAAACTATTACATTTAAATCAGAAAATACGATTATTTTTTACATTTTTTGGGAATAAATGATTGTTTAAAAAAGTTAATTTGTTTAAACAATTAAAAATTTCTTAAAAAGTCATGAAAATATTCAAATTGTCCATTAGTAATTATTTATATGAAAAAGTTGACGGAAATTGCTAAAAAGTGACAATAATACGTAACAATGTAGTTTTTTTATTTTTGGGTTATTTGCATATTTCTTTATTTATATCAACATACGGTAATATTCGTTATTTTGATTCAATTTTAATTTATAGCATTTTATTATATTCCTTGAAAAGTTCTTCACAATTGTATTCGTTACGTTTTTATGGAAATTATTAAATTAAAAAATAATACGGAATTGTGAAGAATCTTTCTTGCTTTATTAAAGCAGAAGAAAAAACGCATGTACGAATCAATATTGTAAGATAAGAGTGAAAATTTGAATAATAAAGTTTACATATATTGGAATAATAATTCATACCTTTTTTTTAATCTGCTTAAGGGTTCGCATGAAAATTATTAATTATTTTTTTTGTTATATGTAATTTTAATTCATTTTAAACATTATTTGAATAAAATGAATGAAAATTATACCCAATTTTTTCACTACATATAATTTTTCCGCCGGGTTATATACTCGTACTATAATAGATCTATAACAGGTCGAATCTTGTTAGGAAAGTTAAATCGGCATCAGGATGAGTAAAATACATACAAATCAAAAATAGTTTTGCCATTCCGTACATTGCCCATGGCGACAGGGGCACTAGGTTTGCCCGCACTCCGGGCTTTGCCCACAACATATAT
>CAKNXH010000193.1:290569-338596 GCA_932178445.1 Andricus quercusramuli
GGTTCATTATTTGCATCGATTACTTCACAATTTTCGAACAGCTTGCTATAAAACTGTCTGTTATCTGATGTCAAATAGCATATAAGAGAAAGAAGATCTTTTTTTTAGCATCGCTAATACCAATACCAGAGCTAGTTGTCGCTAAGGTAGTTGTTTCCGAGCTGTCCATTATATGTATCTTAATGAATGGAAATCTGAAAACTAGCGAGTACACGAAAAAAGAAAGCACTTTGTTGACGTTTGGGAGCGATTTGATTGTTGCGAACTGCAGGAATACGCTGGACGCCGCCCGTAACTACTGCGTGCGCTCGGGGTCGCAACGGACTGCCTTCCATACCGACTGTGTAAGCTTATCCATTGGTTTAAAATGCTTGAAACTTCACATACACCTAATAGAGCCGCGCAGCAATGTAATAATTCATGAATTTTAGAAACGACCTAAATCGACTTAAGCCGTTTTTCTAGAGAACGGCTCAAATGGTTCTTCGCAGGGTATAAAGTTCTCATGCCAGCACTTAAAGGATAACGGAACCAGCTAAATACAGCTGAATCTAATGACTCTAGCTGAGTGACGAAAATTCGTTGGGAAAATTCAATGGCATTATTGAAAGAAAATATCGACTCCTCCGTCATCGAATAGATAATAAGTTACTTCCAAAAATCGGCTCTTTTAGTAAAATTGCATGTTTTTCAAATGAAAAATTCGGAAAAAGTATGAATTACTATCGCGTATAATATCGCGTTTGAAATCAACTAATGATTCCGAAAATATTTTGGCTCAAGAAGTTCAAGAAAAACGATGGAGTAGGCGAAAGATATCTTCCAAACATATATATTCACCGGATATGGGAGATTTTCCGGAAATGACCGTCAACGATCTGGAAATATTGTTCACGGGTTCGTATCAACTCAGTCAAGCTGTATCGTATTTAGCTGAATGGATGGACGATGGCAACAAAATTAACATTTGCTGCGCTAAAGAAACCGCGAACATTTTGAAAGTAAGAGTTCAGTCACGTCATATGAATCGTCGGCGTTCTAAGTGTTTTGTTGAATACACGCCTGATTCCATTGGTTTCGAAGGAATTAGATGGTATTGTTGTTAGTGCGCAAATGTTAATCGTACGATCGGTTGTTGCTCACATACTGCTGCTGTAATTTACTATCTATTCCATGCTCGGTATTTTTCGAAAATCGTTCGACCAGCAGAAATATTGTGCAAACTGTTCGTACAAAATAAAATGGACGGTAGCGACGGTGTTTGATCCAAAACTTTTATAAAGGATTTCCGTTTCACAAACTAATTAAAACATTCAAAAACATAAAAAATACAGCATTTGATCATAAGTAATATCGGAGCTGATACTTTTTTCGCGAATAAGTATTGGGAATCCAATACTTATTCGGGAAAAATGTATTGGATCTAATACTTACCAATACTTCTTCTTAATAAGGGTATCTGTCATCTGTGAAAGTTCTTATTTAGAAAAATTATCGTCCACATCAATTAAAAATCTGGAAAAATTCTGAAAGTTAGCACATGAGATGACCTTTCATTTAAAAAAATATGGAACAGTACTCAATAAGTTTCACGAAGAGACTGGTGACTGGAGAAAACTGCATAAGGATGAGCTGCATGCTCTCTACGGGTCAGCAAATATTAATAGAGTAATAAAAGCGCGTAAATTAAGATGGGCGGGGCATGTAGCAAGAATGGGCAATGAAAGAACAGTGGCGCAAGTTTTAAGAGGGAGAACGATTGGTAAGAGACCCCTAGGCAGATCGAGAAGCAGATGGGAGAAAAATATAAGGGATGATCTGAAATAACTAGGACATGATTACTTAAACTGGATGGAGGATGCACAGGATAGAGATGCGTGGCGGTTTCGGGTAGATAAGGCGATGAACTTTCGAGTTCGAATCGCTAATCGATGATAATAATAAATAATACAGGGTATCCCAGACTCAAGTGTCCGAACTTATATGGCTGCATAAAAATGAAAATAAAATTAATCGATAATTCTTCTTCCAAAAATCAGTTGAAGTAAAATAAAATATTTAGGCTGAACTACAGAGAAGTATCTAGGGTGTGGCAGGCTTGGCACTTGCCCTGGGCGCACTTGAAGAAGAACGCAAACCCTCACAGCAATAGGATATACCGGGGCACCCCATTAGATCTCATTCATCTCCCAGTTTGTGCCAGGGATATCCCGGATATCCCTGGGGTGTTTCTGGATTGGGATATTCAAATGTCTCAAGTAGGATATATATAAAAAATTGTATGTCCCACCTGGGACATTTTAATATCCCTGGGACAACCTGAGAGATAAATGGGATCAAATGGGATATCCCGTTTTATCCCATTGATGTGAGCCCACGTAACGGACAATTTCGGACAAATTTCCGAATCCGGAATTTGTCCGAAATTTATCCGGTCGAAGGAGCACGGAAATTAATCCGAATATCATCCGGAAGAATCCGAAAGTTGTACGGTCTGATGGATTTCATCAGTCCGGGTTAGATCCGGTTGAGTCCGTATTTTGTTACGGTCAGATGGATGCTATCAATCCGGATTGTGTCCGGGTCGTCATCCGGATTCTATCCCGGTGTATTTACAAATTTTCCGGATGAAAGAGAACAAAAAAAATAATAAATCTATATATTGTCCGGTAGAATCCGAAAGTTGTACGGTCTGACAGATTCGATCAATCCGGATTGTATCCGATCATGTCCGTTTTCTGTGCGGTCTGACGGACCAAATAAATGTTATATAACAAGGTTATATAAGCATTTTACATCCAAGAAATGCATTCGTCATTTAATTGACGCTCACAAACCTATTTCTATAGCTTAACTTAACACTACTACATATAACGCACTTCACTAACGCAGAATCTTGCAGGCTGAGTACATCGGTCGAAACGGTCTTTATATACTTACCAGGAAAATTTTCAGCGCTTGTGAGAAACGAACAGAATTGTATCCGATCAAGTCCGTTCTTTGTACGATCTGCCTGATGCGATAAATCCGGATTGTGTCCGGTCGAGTACGTGTTTTGTACGGTCTGAAGGGCGCGATCAATCCGGATTGTGCCCCTTCATGTCCGTGTTTTTTAGGGTCTGTTGAATGTGATTAATCCGGATTGTGTCCGTTCATGACCGTGTATTACAGGCCTGCCCAAGCTGGGGGAAACTGCTTATTTGCCAGATGGGAATTTAACACCACCACCGACCTCTACTCATTCAACTTCACGAGAGCGACCACCGCGCAAGCCTCTTGACCTGAGAAGAGGGACGTGGTGGTGGAACTCGTACATGTGGTGAATGAGCAGTTTTCCCCAGCTTGGGCAGGCCTGGTGTATTATATGGTCTGACGGATACGATTAGTCCGATTTTTGCCCGATCATGTTCGGCTATGTCCATGTTTTGTGCGGTCTGGCGGATGCGATTAATCCGGTTAAGTCCGAAATTTGTACGATTTTTAAGAGTGCGATTAATCCGGATCTCATCCGGTTAATTCCGAAATTCGTCCTTACTGACAAATTCGAATAATTTAGATCTTATTCGTCTTTGCCCAATATTTGTCTAGTTATTCGCGAAAGCAATACACCCTAATCTTATCCGGTATAGCAAACTGAACTAAAAAAATGAAAGTCGATACAGTTATAGAGTATTTAGTTATAAATGAGCGAAAACAGGATGTTAAAAACTTGTACGAGAAGTCATTTTTGATAACATTTTTAGTGCACTTTTAGGAAAGAAATTAGAACACTTTCGAACGAAGTATGTTGAACAGTGAAATATAACGTACAATAATAGCATACAGTTTAGAGAAGAGTAAAACAAAAACTATTTGAATCAATTATTATCATTCCCGTCCACTGATCCTTCTTCCACATTATCGTCAATTCCATCATCATTCCCATCAACTGTTCCTTCCACATCATCGTCAATTCCATCATCATTCCCATAAACTCCTTTTTTTCACATCATCGTCAATTCTATCAACATTCCCATCAACTGCTCCTTCTTCCACATCGTCATCAAATCTTTCATCATTCCCATCAACTGCTTCCTCTTTTCAAGAGAGCTGTAGATTCACTTTCATGAACAAATTCATTTTCTATCGGAACCATATAGTTATCCTCATCCTTGTTCAAAAGCTCATTAGCTTTCTCATCATTTTCCGTGTTACTATTCACGTCTTTATCGGAATTCTCATTATTTTTGTTTGTTTTCGAAGTTTCATTATCGCTTTTGTGGGTTTTTTTCTGACGCCCTACCAAAAAACGAAAGCAAAATATTTAATTTTTTCGATACGCCCTATTATGCAGTAGTATTTTCCGTTTTCACTTGAATGTCACCAAATTACAACTTAAACCTGCGGATACATTTTGGATAGAATCGGACTGCTTCCGGAGTCAATGTTTTTGACCGGATTAATTTCGGATTTAAGCGAACGATTCTCCGATTTCATTGGCATTTCACGATATTACAACTTAAACCAGCGGATTAATTTGGAATAGAATCGGACTGTTTCCGTAGTCGATTTTTTTGAACTAGACGAATATCGGATTTAAGTTGATGATTTCCCGTTTTTACTTCAATTTCATCGAATAATAACTCAAACCTGCCAACCAACTCCACTCCTTCTGGCATTTCCAGGTCGAGTAGTTCGTCATACTGAACGTTCCAGAGCGTGGGTCCAAGCACTGATCCCTGAGGGACTCCGCTGTTCACTCTCTTGACACTGGTCGTTCCTTCTGCTTCTAAAACGATCTCTCTTTCCGACAGGTATGATGCTATCAGATTAATAAGCCTCTCGTCTATACCTCGTTCTCGAAGGGCTTCAAGTATGCATTGCCACGATGCACTATTGAAGGCATTCTTGACGTCTATAGCGATAACAGCACATAGACGTCGGCACCCCTTGGAATATGCCGCTGCTTTCTGTGCTATGCCTATCACCTACTTCACGGTATCAACCGTTTGTCTTCCTTCCCTGAACTCGTACTGGCTATCTGACAGGCCTCCAGTACGCTCTAGTTCGTCCTTCAACCTGTTCAGGATCAGTTGTTCAAACACCTTCCCCTCGACGTCCATCAGGCATATCGGTCTGTAGGAGCTGGGAATTCCCACCAGTTTGTCCCCCTTTTTCAGCAGAACAAGTTTTGCCCTCTTCCAGGCTTTCGGAAACACGGCTTTCGTCGCAAGTTCGTTCAGCGTTTTGAGTATAATAGTCCAAGAGCTGGTGAAATTTTTTCCGGCTGATTTTTAAATGACTGAAAAATTATATAATATAGCCTCGGATGGGTACAATATGAAATCGAGTGACTGCCAGCTCGAATCCGTTGCGTTTGTTAATAAAAAAATTGTTTATAGTGTTTTTTGAAATAAAGAACCGACCAATCTCGTTATGCATGGAAATTTGTTAACATATAGTAAAAACATTGCTAAAAACGATTTCAAGTGACTGCCACTCGAAATCCGTTGTTAAGTCGTGACTGCCAATCAAAAATCGCGAAAAATCTCGTTGAAAATTCGGCTGATTTTAGAATGCACGAATAAAAAAATAATTTAATTATAGGCAAATGAAAAATATTCCCGAGTGACTGCCATGTCAAAGCCATTGTTTTCTACGCATCGCTCTGTTCGCGCTGTATTTTTCAAAGAGATCAAGGTCATTCTTGAAGTAACTTTCAGCGAAGAATCCAGTGGTGACCTTGAATTTGACCTTGAGTTTGATTTTGAAGGTCATTTCAAGGTCAACTTTGTTTTTTTAAGTGGGAACCCCAATTTTGACAACGGCAATCGAAAGAGCGGGAAATTTTACGTTGAAAAATGTACTTGGGTCATGGGTCAAGGGTGACCTTGAACTCCAGCTGAAGGTTATTAGGCTTGAAACAGGTATGGGGCGGGTCCAATCTGTACTGCTGCGGCTCAGGTTTTTACGAAAATTGTCGAGATCATTCTTGGAGTAACTTTTAACGAGGAATCCAGTGGTGGCCTTTAATTTGACCTTGAGCTTAACCTCCAAGGTTATTTCTAGAGCTGGAAATTTCGCGTCCAAACATGTACTCAGGTTATAGGTCAAGGACGACCTTGAACATCACCTCAAGCTCAAGGTCAAATTTAAGGTCACTACTGGATTCCTCGTTAAATGTTACTCCAATAATGACCTCGACGGTTTTCGTAAACACCTGAGTAAAATTTCCCGCTCTTTCGATTTCCGTTGTTAAAAATAGGGGTTCATAATTAAAAAAACAAAGTTGGCCTTGGAATAACCTTGGAGGTTGATTCCTCGTTGAAAGTTACTTCAAGAATGACCTTGACCTTTTTGAAAAATACAGCGCGAACAGAGCGATGCAGCACGGTCCGGACGATGCGGCGCGGACTTTGGGGGCTGGAAGTCAGTAGAAAACAACGGCTTTGACATGGCAGTCACTCGGGAATATTTTTCTTATGCCTTCAATTAAATTTTTTTTTTTGATCGTGCCTTTTAAAATCAGCCGAATTTTCAATAAGATTTTTCGCGATTTTTGATTGGCAGTCACGACTTAACAACGGATTTCGAGTGGCAGTCACTCGAAATCGTTTTTAGCAATGTTTTTGCCATATGTTAACAAATTTTCATGCATAACGAGAACATGCAACGGATTCGAGCTGGCAGTCACTCGATTTCATATTGTACCCATCCGAGACTACATTATATAATTTTTTCAGCCATTTAAAAATCAGCCGGAAAAAATTTCACCAGCTCTTGGACTATAATGTCTGGTCTATTTTTTGCCACATACTTGAGCACTTCGGAGGGTATGTCTCCCGATCCCGGTGCTTTGTTGTTTTTCATTTTTGCACATGCCTTGTCGAGTTCTTTCGCTGTGAAGTCGATGAATGGAGTTCCTGCAAAGCAGACAAAAGACACTGGCTCATGCTCCGGGAAGAGACAACTCGCCACGTTCATCACGGCTTCCATCGAGAGCTGTGGCTTTGGTGGGTATCCGATGAGTCTCTTTTTGACGATGTCGTAGCCTTTACCCCAGTCATCTCTGTCGACATCATCGAGGACCTCGCTCCAAATGTTTTTTTTTTTACCTTTTGATGGATTTCTGGAGAGTTTTCTTGCTTCGTGCAAGGTCTTCCCACACAGCTTGCTTGAGACATTCTGGTGCATTTTTTTCGCAGTTATTCTTGTATGCTTCCTCCTCCTCTTCGTGCACACTGTCCGTAGCCTGGCGATCTCTTCATTCCACAACTAGATCATTTTCTGCAATCCATTCCGTGACAGCTACTCCTCTACTGTCAGTCCTATGCAGGCCCCATTGTGGAGATTTCGCATTGAAATCACCCGCAATAATTGCCTCTTCCTTCCTAGCCCGGATACTTTCACCTATATCCTGTAGGTAGTCTTGGAGGTCCTTGATGTTCCTGTTGGGTGAAGCATAGCATGTGTATATCTTAAAGGATGGTGTTGCTATATATGAGAAGCCTGCACCGGCACCCTGATCTGTAACGACTACTCTTGGGTCCACTAATTTTATAGCTGTGCCCAAGTCGTCATCGTACACCCAGTCCTTCCTGTTCTGTATAGCCCTTTTGTAAGGTTCGCTCAGAACTAGTATGGCTGCTTTCTCTTCCCTAGCAACCGCTAGGGCCATGTCTTACGCCAGATGACTCCTGTTGCAATTTATTTGGAAGGTAGATAGATAGATATAGATATAGATACATATATAGATAGATAGATGGATGGGTAGATGAATTTTTATTTCTACAAGTAAGAAAAACTATAACAATTCGACAATTCTTATAAAAACATACAACATCAGTGAAAAGCGTTTCGTAGATTAACTCGCACAGACACACATACAAACCTATCCGCTTATTATTCGTTAATTATGAAAGACCTAATCTTGAGTGCATTAACTACGTAATAATATACGCCATTCAAATGTTATTCGTTTTTCATAATAGTAGTTGTTGCTAGCTTCTGTATTGTCGCATATTTATAAATTGGGCGGTGCAGAAGGAAATGATCGGGCGTTTCTCGAGCGTTGAAATTACAAATGGTGCAGTTAGCATTTGTATCGATAATATATGTGTTTTCCCTATAACGAATTTTGATTCTAGAGTGAGATGCTTATCTTAATTGGCGGATGATTCCAGTTTTACTAAATGGCAGTTCAAACTTTAAATATGGTTCTGCTGTAAACTGTCTGAGACTGAGGTTTCTGTAGATATTGTTGTTCATAGATCAATCGATAGTTAAACTTTTCAAGTTGTTTTCCTAATTGCTCGTAATATTATCGCACCTTTTGTTAATCTCTCCGCTGCACAGGATGTATTGTTGTGGCCAAAGAGTACAGTCTCCTGTTGCCTCAATAATTCAATAATTACTTTGATTTGAGATGTCCAATTATAGTATGGTCTGATTTTATTATGCTTATCTAGAACAACAAGTCTGTTGTTGCAAATTATCGGGAGCCTGTCGTCCGGCATTTGAAGGACCATGCACCACTAGCTCATGGCTCGCTTAATTACACTTAGTTTTGAAGGATCTATGCCTGTTTCGTGCCATATGAAGTAGTTGGTATGTTTTTTGGCTATCTAGGGAAGCGGCTGCGAATGCGGCGCGGTGGCTAATGTGGCGCGTTCGAGTTTTCGAATATTAACGCATTTTCTGCTTGTGGCACTAGCTTTATTACATGTACATATGTTTTCAACATTACATTATTAAAAAATTGGGACAATTAAATTAATTGCCTGATTTTTGCGATGAAAAGTAAGTTTTTGGTTATTTCGCTTGTATTGTCAGAGTAGCTAAAAACAAGTAAAAAATTACATAAGTTTCGCGTAAACTTATGAAATTTTTTGGAAACGTACTATTCCGAGATTTTCGACTGCTTTAAAGTTTAACATTTTCAGTAAAAATAATGAATTTTTATGTGAAAAATCTTTATTTAATACTATTCACGTGCGACTAATATTTCGCATTCAGGTTGTACCTTGTCTTAATATTATAGTTTAATATAAAGAATTGTTTAAAAAGCTTTACCATTGATAATTATTTAGATATATCCTTCAGTATTTTATTTTTCATATTGGTGAGTCATTCTGCACTGTTAACAAAAATTTTTTTTCTTGATGTTTCAGCAGACATAACCCTCGAATTATTGTGAGACATTCTGCACTGTTAAAAAGAAAATCTTGAAATTCCGGCAGACATAATCCCTAAAATATTTTAATAATAATCAACGTAAATATATTCATCTTATTTTTATTAAATTTCACTAATTTTCCTTCATTATTTGTTTTTTATTAAGTATTTATGAATTGAAATCGAAACAAAATATATTTTATTACAATATTTTACTTTATATTTGAATTTTGATCAATCATTTTCCTTTATGTGCGCCGCATTCGCCGCTGCTTCCCTATATAGCCTTTTAAAGTACTGTGTTTGCACGCGCTCAATTTCGTCTAAATACCATAAGGCCCATATTTCAGAACCATATAGAGTCATAGCCTCCACAATAGAGTTTAAGAGCCTAGTTGTGGCGTTCCACGACTAATTTTGTCACGTGTACAGAATTATTCGGACCGTAGATACTGCTACTATTCCTTCATGAGTAAGAAATTCTACCGCATTACAAAATTTACCTGAGCAAGAAAAAGGCACCGTGAGATAAATGTACGAATTCTGGTAAAAATGTTCCTGGTTCTCCCAAAACATAGGCTTTAGGCGTTTGCAATCTCCAGTTTTTCATAGAGGAACGATTTTTATTTTCAGTGCATTTAGTTTCAAACTATTGGCGTCACAGTAACATTTTAAGGTCTTAAGTGTATTTTGGACGTCATGCCAGGATTATACAAAAATTAAAAGGTCGTTCGTGAAGAGAAGCATCAAGATCCCCTCCGCAGAGGACACAGAAATTCGTTCCATACCATTGTCTCTAAAAAACGTAACTATATCATGTAAAAATAAAATGAACAGAAGCGGGCTTCGGCTTTCTCCCTGCAGCACTCCTTCTGTGACATCTACAGACTTTGAGTATTTTCCACTGCATTTAACAATAAAAATGGTGGTTGACAGAGACAAATACGCGCTTGAAATCAATAAAAATCATAAACGTGCTCTTCTTACTTGAGCCTATATGAATATTCGCTACTGACGCTAAGGTGAAAAGGTGGTCCAATGTGCCCCTTCCTCTTCTGAAGCCTGTTTTTTCTTCTGGAATTGTGTCAATCGCCTTGACACAATTGGTTGAAAACTTTGGTTACCGAGTAAAAAAATGCTGCCCCTCTATTATTGAAGGGGTCAGTTTTATCACCTTTTTTCTGCAGCATGCACATTTCTGCCTCGGCTTGGGATTTCTAATTCAGATATTGCAAAATAAAGTACAAATTTTATTTATCGTTGATTACTTTAATATTTGTTCCTTATTTCGCATTGAATTTTATTCTCAGGTTCCCTGACAATGTATATAATTTTCATAAATGTATATTATTGAATTCATAAACACTCAGGCAATTGATGGATTCCACGGCGAAAGAAAGCTTGATCTTTTGACGCTATAAAGTCATCCACCATTTTTCGCACTTCACCTTCAATTTTCATTTGGCGCTTAGCTAAGCTGTTTTGTAACGAGCGAAAAAGGTTGTAATCGGACGGGGCAATGTGTGGGGAGTAAGCCGGATGCGGCAGAATTTCTCATTTTATTTCTTCTATTGGTTTGGCTATGGTACTGGTCTTCGCCCATGCCCAGAATATGATATCTTTTCTTGGATTTTTTCGCAAAACGGTTCAGTTGAAAAGAGTAACGTTCGCCAGTGTTACTCTCTTCAGTTGAACTGTTTGGTGAATAAAATCCAAAAAGGAGAGATGATATTCTGGACATGGACGAAGCCCAGTACAGATCGACAACGCTAGGCCACATAGAAGTTCCGTTGTCCGCCAAACCATAGAAGAAATAAAATGAGAAATTCTGCCGCATCCGGCTTACTCTCCGCACATTGCCCCGTCTGATTACAAGCTTTTTCGCCCGTTACAAAATAGCTTAGCTGAGCAACAAATGAAAATTGAAGGTGAAGTGCGAAAAATAGTGGATGACTTTATAGCGTCAGAATATCAAGCCTTCTTCCGACAAGGAACCCATAAATTGCCTGAGCGTTCGGGAACAGTAGTAGAAGCCAGTGGTCGCTATATTATTTAATACTTGCATTATTTGTACACCTAATAAAACAGACGTATTTTCATTGTCTTCCATAAACTTGATTTTTTCCTTTTCAATGTTATTTTTTATGATTTCAACTAAACACACGCATCCTAATAGATACAATTTATTTATTCTTATAATAAGAGTTTATAACAAATTTGTAGGTCTTTTTTGTTTGAACAATTTTTGTCTACTAATTTTTTTTCGTCTTTTGTGTCGTTTTTTAACAATTTGATTTCTTTATTTTCAGTCTTATTTCAACGATTGAAAGGAAATCTACTCGTCTTATCAAAACATGATTTATAAAAAATGGAATTTTTGTATTTTCGTTTTTTTTCTGCGGTCACAATTTGAATTTTCGATTTTTTAAAAGACTCAAAAAGTTGTTGTAATAATCTTGTAGGGCTTCTACAAAGCAACATTTTTGTTATCTTGACTCAAAAATTTTGAAAATGCTCTAACTTGTTGAATTTTCATCCAAAAATGGCTGGCTAGCGAACTTGACCCTTAGTTTAGGAAATTAAAAAGTGTACCAAACGCCAATGTAATAGAATGATTTTTTTAAGAGTTATCGTGCTTACTGTAGACATTTGCAAAAAGTGAAGGCGTACTTTTTGTTTCAATCATGAAAAGTGACATAACAAATAAACAAATTAAATTTTCGGAAGAGACAAAAGGTACAATAAAATGTTTATTAACAACATTTTTTGCCTGGATGATATTTGAAAATTAGTTTTGATCTTTTTTCTCCATGAGATACAGGATGAGAATGTGTTCCTTAAAGCCGAAGAAAGTTCAACAACAAAAATTAACACTAACTAAATTACAGTTGTCAATGATTTAACTTTCAATTTTCAAAGTTCTATGCAAAATAGTGGGGCGGTACAATGACCGAGCGCGTAGAGCAAGGTAAATGCATTATCGAGCACGAAGCACGAGATAAATATATTATTATCAAGCACGAAGCACGAAATCCTACAGAAGCTCGCCCTAGGCATTGAAATCTTGCAAGTGAAGCGAGCCGCTCACGTAGCGCGCAATGAGAATGGGCTTATGCAGCGAATAGAGTTCTTCAATAAAAGCCAACCTAACCCTGGACGCAGAAGTGGGGGTAACTTTGTAATTTCCAATGGGAAAGCCAATTTTTTATCACATATGCAGATTCTGCTTTATGAAATACGTAAGTTTTATTCGAAAATTTTTTTTCGATTCACGAAAATAACCACTCCCTCGCTCCTAAAGGGAGCGGGAAGGGGGAGGGGGGGGAATCTTTTCAACGTCGCTTTTCCCCCTCGAAAATGAAAAGTTTTTATTACGGATATTTCTTTCATAGGATGCGTATTTTTTCGATACTTCGATGTCTCAAGCATTGGAAATTTTTGCAAATAAAATTTTATTCAATGTTTCATCCAATTTTTGTATTGAAAGTTGGTTAAAAAGTGTATCGACTATATTTTTTTATTATTTAACAACTATTTTGAATTTAATACTTCTAAGAAAAATTAGAAAATTATTTTCAACTCTTCTCCAATTCAATTTGTTAGAAAAGGGTTAACTTATTATAATAATGACAGATTTACTTGCCTAAAGCTTCATATACAAAATTGATTTTTTATTTCTTACTCTAACTAATATGATGTTAGTTTGCGGAAAACTTTGAGCCTTCTGAATAGAAAAACCTTTTTGTCAAAAAAATATTTGCAGACGAGTAATTCGATGGAAACAAGTAATATTTTTCCAATGTTTGACTATTTTTTGTAATATTTCAAAATATTCTGAATTCTTGGAAAAAAGTTACAGACAAAAGTTATTCATTTCAATAAAACGGAACATTTTTGTGAAACAAAAATTTTTTTTAACGTGTAACATTAGAAGAAAATCCATTTATATAAAAATGTCTTGAGTTTAATTTTTACGAAATGCATGTGATTTTTGAGGTACATCATTTTCCTTACAATGATACTTTTTTGGCCACCGAAATATAGCAAAGGCAGCAAAAACTTCAATCGTATCTTGATGCGCGCGATTTTCACAGCTGCTGGCGCTGGAGTGGACATTTTGGCTGAAATTTTGGAGTGGACATTTTAGCCTTAAATTGGGCATAACTTTTGCGCGCACTACGATATTAACTTTATCCATGTTGAACTTCTTCGCCCCAACATACTGCTTAATTTCCTTCAGCATAGAAGAATGTGCTTCAAGTATTCTTGGAGTAAAGTACGATGATGGAGTGGACATTCTTTCGCCAAATTCAAAATTTTCTATATTTGAATTTGTGATACTTCGATAATTTTAGAAGTACATCTTTTTCCTTTATATAGTGTCTACTGGCCACCAAAATCTAATAAAAAATCTAAATATTTTTGACCTGGGTAGTTGCACGCACTTTGCACAACTACAAACCTTGAAGCGGACATTTGAATTGTCTAGTATAGTGCTAGAGCTTGTACTACGGAATTTTCTGTAACGTTAGTCCTGAGCGAGCTGCAAAAGTGTTTAGTCTTAAGGTATAGAGTTCTGTATCCGCGGCTAAAACGCGCGACTTGATTCGCGCGGAACGATTCGCGCGATGAGTGATTCATGATGGGTTTCCAATAGGGTGGCTGGAGGCGAACGACCAGGTGAATTTGTAATAATTCGTTGCCATTAGTCAGTACAGTTTAATCATCTGCGGGAGTAGGTTGTACACCCGCGTGGAAAAATTACACGATACTGTACTGTTTCTGTCTCGTATGCCTTCAGTCGTCACTGGCACGCAACAGACTGACTGTCCAGTGGCTAGATTGGGATGTGACGCTCGGATCGACTAGTTTCTAGACGAATCGTCTTTTTCAATTAAAAATAATTAATAAATTTTAATCTAATTATTTTTCATCAAATAAAAGTCTAATATATAGGTTTTGCAGTTGATGAGAAATAAAAAGTATGGTTTTTGTACATAAAAAATGAAAAAATGTGTTACCGAAAACCATGAATATATACGCCGGGTCACAAACTTTTAATAATGAAAATGAAAATAATATAATAATAATGCACATATTCATTATACATATTTCAGTTGTTAGATATAAATTTCTGTTGAGAATACAGTTTGTTCATTAAGATTTCAATCGCGTTCAATAATTATTGTTTATGTAACGCAGGCAAGATTTACGTGTTTTATCAGCGTCTTTTCAGTTCTGAAAATGCCGTTTATACGACAGAAGAACTTGGCAGCGAATGCGTATGCGCGCAGTACAATAATGCGTCCATAGTTCTCCCAGGTGTATTATGGGCCCATAATTATACTGCGCGCATGCGCGTTCGCATTGCACCGTGTACGATTATGGTCGCATCAAACTAACCTCAAATTTCAGAAATGATGATCTATCGTATGTACCTAGGAGTGAAACGGTCTTTTTGTTCGATCGTGAGTTTTGCTAACATGCAAAATGTATAAGTCAGTGCATTTAATTACTATTTCGGCATTTATGCAATTATGTTTTGCAATTTCCTAAATCTTTTCTTCCAAAATGATTATTTTCTGATTTCACTCCTGCAATATATTTAAGTCCAAACCGCGATTCTTTTTAAAAACTTCATATATATATTCAAATTCTTAACGAATTCCTAGAGAGTGCCAAGACTACAGTACAAAGCTTTAAGTCAAACACGTAGCAAAACCAAATAGCGCCAGAATAGCGCGAGGCTAGTATTCCGTGAATAGATAGGCTTGATAAAAACTGTATTGGCTTTAGCGTGATTCAAGACTGCCACGGAATTTTTCCACACGGGCAGTAGCACATGACAACATGGATCAGTTAATAACACAGCCACACAAAAAAATCTTTTTCCAGGTCTGGAGGTCAGACCATGTTTACTATATGTTTTTAGGGTCGCTGAATCCGAATCCGAGGTCCAAAAATCCCAGAAAGTCAGGGTTTGGACATAACCTCAAAAAACATTATAAACAAATTTTTTCCGAGTCCGGGGGTCAGACCATATTCACTATATGTTTTTTGGGTCGCTCAATCCGAATCCGTAGTCTAAAAAACTCCAGCACGTCAGAGTTTTGATTTTCAAAGAAACTCGTAAAAAGGATTCATCCGACGGAGTGGGCCTGTGATCCGGTCAAGTCGCTGGATTACGGCTTTGATGCCGTCACGACAGGCGCACGAAAGCGTCTTACGATTTGCCAGAAGCCCTTGTCAGGACTATATGATGTACAAAATTCGATCGTGCAACCTCCTCGCTGTGTACATTGGGTAGCGCTAATGTGGGTGGTCCTATATACTCTTGTTTTGTGGAGTAAATAGGGTTTATAGGTTGAACTGACTTTTTGTTCAATCTATGGCCAAAGTCGAAACGTTGTAGCGTTAAATAGCATAGATTACGAAGTATTTTGCGGGTTATGTCAAAACCCTCACATGCTGGGGCTTTTTGGACCTCGGATTCAGCGACCCCAAAAACATATAATAAACATGGTCTGACCCCCGGACTCGAAAAAGAAGTTTTATGAAGATTTTTGAGGTTATGTCAGAATCATGACGCGCTGGGCTTTTTCGGACCTCGGATGCGGATTCAGCGACCCCAAAAACATATACATAGTTAACATGGTCTGATCTCCAGACCCAACAAAAATATTTTTTTTGTGTGGCTGTGTAATAAATCTTTTCGAGGAAGAAGAGGAAGCACTTTTTATATTCTTATTGAATGAAATGTGTCGAAATGAAATTCTGCAAATTTTTTCGCGTGGATATAAGCCAGTTCAATTACATTCTGTGATTGGTTGAAGAGAACTTAAAGACAAAATCATGTGGTGCATCAATTTCTTTCTCAATTTCTGCCGACACAATGTCTATCACATATAAATCCTTGTAAAATTTTATTTTTGCATCAAATATTCAGTGACACTGCGGCACAAGTTCGATTAATTTTGAATCATACATGATCATAATTGATGATAGACAGTACTGTCAAAAACTGTCGCGTCGGCTGAGCGGCTAGACTGCTTCTCGAGCTGTCTAGTCGCCGCGATTTATAGCCGCCGATGGGATCACTTCAGTCACGCAATGGGTGTCATGTCATTCGAAAGGGTGCCATAATATCCTAAGAGAAGATCCCTGATACGGAACTCCACCCTCACGGAAAATTCCGTAAATAGACCGTACGAAATTTAGACCCTACTTTGAACCTGCAGCTCCTCATTAGAACCTGCTTTGACGCTATTCAAACCCATAGCCCCTACTTTGAGGTTTTTAATACAAGAGAATGAAACATTAGAGCCTCATTTGACTGCGTTTGAACCTACAGGCCCTACTTTGAATATTTAGAAGCTACACCCATGAAACGAGAACTCATTAAAAAGGCGACTCCGTGAATTGTGTATCTTTCATTTGAAGATTAAGATTTTTTAAACTGAATTGGTTTGCGACTATGTGAATCGGTCAGTTTCTCGATATTAGCAGTAATAAAGTATATGTAAGCAAAAAGAAAAAGATTCTTTCTAAAATGTTAATTTTCTTACAAAACCGAAACTACAGTTTCCATTTTAGCCTTAAGTTATAGAATGCTATCGTCCCAAGTAGTCGGAAAAGAATATAAATCAGATTTTGAACTTGTAAAGACAACCAAATTTGGAGGTTACGGACAAAAAAATTAAATAAAAAATTGCCGGACTACTTTGTAATTTCAACCCAAATCGGGTTCATTCTCTTAAGGAATCTTTCACTAAACTGAAGTGAACGTCAACGATATTTGACAAATAAGTTTTCAAATTATATGATTGAGACACTACAAACAAAGAATTGTTTTAATATTAAGTTCCTGAGGTACAGTTGATAGTAAAAGTATTTCTGCAGAGAAGGGAACTAAAAATAAAAATTTATAACCATTACCGGTATTACGCCCTTATTATCTTTATTATAATTAATGTCTTAGGCTTAAGATGGTTACAGACCAATATGTCGAAGGCATTTTTTGGCTAGAGTTTTATTATATATATAAAATACGATGTTCGAAATCATTTGCGATGATGTTGTAGGTACAAAATTAGGAGCATGGTGTAGTTTGCAGTTCGACCCGGGTATAAACTTTACAGCGATTTCAGAGTAATATTTACCTGCAACAAGAATTAACTTCACGTTTTAAGATTTACCCATCACATGGGAAATGGTTACGATGTCAACTCCATTGAATCTTGTTTTGTTTCCAAGCGAAAAAAATCAACTTTATCTACTTCAATATTATCCGCAACGAAAATTCACTTCTGTTTTTTGTGTGCACCTATTAGCGTCCGTGGAAGAGTTACGGCAGAATTCAAGACCAATAAACATGTGTAATCCATTTCGAATCGCAAAAAAACTATTGTTGATCTAAGAACATAGATTATTTTATAGAAAAAAAATTTTGTTTGGACAAATTGCAAGAAATTGCACTGGAAAATTCGAAAATCACTCATTGTATGTCGTTGCGACCGCCTGAGTCGTTTTTGGATGTATTTGCGTCCGCGCAGGTTGTCCCTATTTGCCACCGAACGCAAACTGGTACTTGTACCATTTAGCGTCCACGTGATATTGAATCGTTTGGTCGCAAATAGGGACAGAATTTGTAAGACCCTATTTGCGTCCGCTCTTCAAAGGTTATGATAGACTCGAACTCTTCCGATAAAACTTACGTCACTTTATAGGTTGTACCGCAGAAAAAATACTGTATATCGAGAGAGAAATATTTTTCACATCACAATTTTTATCATAAATACACTCACAGTTCAATTATTTTGAATATTGCAAACATACGGACGCACGCATGTTCATCAAAATATTGTGGCACTAGTAAGCGACTATTGTGTGTAATAAATAATTCACTGACCATTCGTGTGATGGAGTCAGATTTCTGAATAGCTTGCTGAGCTGGATTGCACATGACACTTGACTTACCTGGTAATTATTTATCCGGATCCGCAATAACTACAAAACTGACCGACCGTTTCACAGCCCCCTCTACTAAGAATCTGCTCTCTGTGCAATGGTAAACACAAATGGCTGCTAACGGCGCGCAACATGAAAAACGAAATTCGTATCCATTATATTTCTAAATTTCGATAAAACGCACAATTGAATGGACGCGCATGTAGAGTTTTGTCAATAGAACAAAATAAATATTCTTCGTGAATCAATACGTATAAAAATGCAATTATATTTACTATTTTTCAATCAGGTTAGGACGCAAATAGGAGCGCGGACGCAAATATGTGCATTTACCTTAAGCTGTTTTTTTACGTAGATTGCAAATCCTAAAACAAAAATAATCCATCACGTCAAATTTTGAAAAAAACGGGGTCAGAAAGTAAGAACAAAAACACAAAATCGTTTCTTTCGCTTCTTGGAAAAGTTTAACACAGCGGATAGTGTCTATTTTTCGAGTGAATCATGCCAAAAATGTTGAATATGGGAGTCATCTGCATATAATCAACAATACAAAATTATATTTTGGATAAAACTCCTCAAGATACGGAAAATTTTTGAAAAGTTCAATTGGTCATATCAAAAATATCTACAAATTTTTATATGTAAACCCACTTTTCTATCAGATACATAGTTTTTTCAGTCGCGAAAAATGCTATTAACAATGAAAAAAATCCATTTTTTATACAAAAATCTACCTTCTGTGCGGGCATATTCTCATAATTTTTTTTAATTTTAATATCATTTTTTACAATTAAAAAAATACGTCCTATTGAAAAATGTTCTAACGAAAACTCGTAGATCTTTTCAAGGTAAATTATTTTATTTATAACCTTTTTTTCGTATCTTGCATAGGTTGATTTGTTATCTAATGCCTTTTAACCCTTAAAGGATTCTTGGGGTCACTGCGACCCCACGGATTTTCCGATTTTTCCGATTGTTTACGTTTTCTTTTTTCAAGTATTTTTCCGAATATTTAAATTATCTATCACTAAGGCTTTGGAAATATTTCATTCTTATTTTGTATTGTTTCAACATCACTTATGATTTTTTCAACAAAAAATATCATTCACTTTTGATCTGACTGCTATTTTAATTCGATGAGGTCAGTGACACCACATCTGTCCTTTATGGAATTATTTGGAGGTGTGTCCTTCAAGGGTTAATGGAATTATTTTTTATAATGTCAAATATTTACAAAATTTGTTTGGGCGTTCATATAACTGAAATAATATAAAATTGCTTGTGACATGATTTGCATGATTCACTTAAAAAATAGTTACTATCCGCCGGACTATGGTGTCTAACAACTTTTCCAAGAGGGGACAAGAATGAGTTTTCATTTTTGTTTTCACTTTTTGAACCCGTTTTTTCTCAATTTGACGTGATGGATTATTTTCGTTTTAAAATTCGCAATCTACGTGAAAAACCCTATAGAAATGATATAGAAATCCTGTGGACTTTCCGTTCATCACAAAATTACTGTGGGATTGGCGAGTTGAGCTCTCGAGCGCAAATACTCAAACCTCGATATCTCGGAAACTATGGCCCATTAGATCAAAAGAAAAAATCTGTCCGCTGTGCGGGCACGTACTCGTCGCGCGCTGCGCGCGCGACTGTTGGTTCTCGCACTTCGCGCTCGATCACGTATTTACCTCGCGATACGCGCTCGGTCTTTGTACTTCCCCACGTCTATACAAAATCTTTGACAATTAAATGTGAAATCTTCGACAGTAGTAATTTAGTGATTGTGAATTCTCTGTTGTTAAAGATGATTCGGCTTTTTTTTTTATACCATCAAGCCATTTCCCTTTCGGCGAGCCTCTAGGGGTAGGCGTGACACTACCCGATTCGGGTAGTGTTTCTAGGTGGATAGTTTCTTGTAGTAAATAACTACAAGTGTGGGCTCACCACACCCACGACCGCCAACAACAACGCAGTAGTATCAGACGGTCACCCATCCAAGTACTAACCGCGCCCAACACTGCTTAACTTCAGTGATCTAACGGGAACTGGTGTTTCCAGCGTGGTATTGCCGTTGCTTTAACGAACACATTATCATCATGTATCTCGTGCTTCGCACTCGAATACGATTTGTCCAATACGCGAATTTTTCTATATTATGTTCAACTTATATATATTGAATGTATATACTATATTCATATCTGTATAGCTCGGCTCTAAACTGCTCATTCAGATATAGCAAAATAAAGAACAAATTTTATTTTTCATGATCATTTTAATATTCGTTCCTTATTTGTCATTAATCTCTAGATGGTTTTACACAACTTCAACTTGTTTATTTGTAATGTTATTTTTCACGATTAAATCAAAAACTACACGTCCTATAAAAAAATGGATGAAAGCAAATTTGTAGATATAATTTAGACGAACAAATTATGACATCAGCTTAAGACCGACTTTAAAACAAAACTGTAGTACGCATCTTTTCAAATCTTACGAATTTAAAACTGTAATCTTTACTTCGTGTTTTTTTTTCAGAATATTTGAAAAACGTGATTTTTTAAAAATAGTGTGCCTTTGTTCGCAACTGCTGCATTAGACAGAACGAAATAAAGCAAATGTATTTTACTATTTGTTCTTTATTTCAAAATAATTTTTTTTTTCAGTTATTTTACAAAGTGTACATAGACATATTTGTTTTAGATAAATAAAAAGATTTCCTTTTCGACAAAGACAGACAGACACCGACGTAAAAACTATTTTTTCTGACTCAGGGGGCCTCAGAATGTCGACATTTGATGGAATCAGCGAAAGTCATTTTTCACATAGAAACAATACCTTCTCATTATGATGAGAATGTAAAAATACGCCCTTAATGGATTTTGATGAGCTTTCATTCTGTGAAGCCCTAATCAAATCGGCGATGTCCATCTCGCGTCCGCTCCTTGTTAGTACAGAGCGCGCTAGATACGTATTTTCATTCTGCCGCTGCGAGTTGCGTGGTTTCTTTAGGCTCCATCGATTATATGAAGTGAAACGCAAAATGGAAACGAGGGTCCTCTCTGAAGAAAATTAAAAAATAATAAAGTTGCGTGATCCTATAAATATTTTGATGATAATTTCACTGCCCGTATATAAGTGTATAATGTACACCTCCCTACTACAGATATTAAAACTATTTTCTTACATTTCAGTAAATATTACTAATTGAGTTCATGTAAGAAATATTAAAAGTACGCTTCAAATGAAAAGTTCATTTTATTTACTACATACGAGAAGTTTTAAGCAAATGACATTTAGATTTAACGCGGACAAGTCCCACTTAATGTATTCGAATGTCGGTAAGTATCGGTAACAGCGAATTTTGAATTTGTACGTAGTCTAGATCTGAATTTTGATTTATATAGTTTGATCATCAGGAAAGTGACTTCAAATTACTTCGAGTTGCATAATTTGAATAAAAATTTGTCATTAGTGATATCAAATTTTCATTCGGATAAAATGGACTTTTGAATTAGGAAGTAGATTACATTTTTTGCAAATATATACCTAATAGATAAGTACGAAAAGGTCTAATTGTCATGCTAAATCTTCTCCAGAGAGGTTGTATATATTTTTCAAAAATACAAAAAATATATGACCGAATCCGTTTCAAATCAGGCAGGTTCTATACTTGAAGTTGCAGAATCCCTCGGGGACAAAATATGTTGTTTTTTAGATGAAATTAGGCGATACGTATTTTTGCGATTTGTGAAAAATAAATTTTTTACAGAGTTGTGCGTATTTGAATTTTTGGCTTTGTTTTTCTAAAAAACCCCAATTTTTTCTTTAAACGATTTCTTTTCAGAATCTGGTAGAGTTTATCACCTTCTTTAGAAATCCGCGAGGAAATTAAAAAAATCTTCAAAATTAACCAAATGGCGGCAGTTTTTCTGAAAATGTTAAAAGTACATTTTATCAAAAAACCCACACTTATATTGTTTGCCAATTTTTTGTTGAATTTGTACTATCATAAGGAAAATATCTTGTGAGTTTAATGCGGGCTAAATAACTTTTGTGGGCAGGAGAATTTTTTTTTGATAAAATCGAATTTTCGAATTTTCGTAAAAATTCAACAAAAAATTGGCAAAAAATATAAGTGTGGGTTTTTTGAGAAAATCGACTTTTAACATTTTCAGAAAAACTGCCGCCATTTGGTTAATTTTGAAGATTTTTTTAATTTCCTCGCGGATTTCTAAAGAAGGTGATAAACTGTACCAGAATCTGAAAAGAAATCGTTCAAAGAAAAAATTGGGGTTTTTTGGAAAAACAAAGCCACACATTCAAATACGCATAACTCTGTAAAAAAAAATTTTTTCACAAATCGCAAAAATACGTATCGCCTAATTTCCTCTAAAAAACAACATATTTTGTCCCCGAGAGATTCTGCAACTTCAAGTGTAGAACCTGCCAGATTTGAAATGGATTCGGTCTATTAAATAATTCTAATCCTTGCCTTAGATTTCCAATCGGTGCCTTACTGAGAAAATGTCACAACATGTTCAACATTTAACAGAGAAATGCCAAAAGATATTATAAAATTACTGTAAGTCGATTGAGTGTCACAAACTATATTTGATTTAATAATATAACATATCACATTAATCAGGTAACATCAACTAATACAATTCGAGAAAAAGTAATTGATAAACAATAATTTAGGTACAAAAAGATTATAAACCATGGAAATTCAATAACTACATTTCAATATCCAAACCCTTTTTTTAAACGTAACTGTTACTTATTTATTTTTCAAAATCGCAATCATTCTTACGCACTTTGTTCACTGAAAATTATATAACATCACGCTTCTGGTCTATAATGCTTTATCGGCTAGAAACAATTATAGGCAGGAAACAAGTTTTCCATGATAGCCAACAATGTACGCATATAGAAAAAAAATAATCGCAAATACAATTAGTAAGTAATTAGACAGACATACAACACATGATTTGACGTCACTGACTTAGTACTACAATTTTTGAGAAACCGAAAGAATTCTCTACGTAAATAATCAATTTTATATATCATTTTAAAATTTAGTCACATCTACTATACCAAATTTCATATCTAATCAGTCATGACATTTCTTGTAAATTCATGGAATAAATCATATATTTGATCAATTTTTTCAACATAATGTTGCATCTCTTAGTAGTTCATCATAGCTATAGTTTATTTTCGTTTATATTATTATTAAGCAATTACTTCACTGCTAAACAAAATACCACTTCAGTAAGTATAACGAACTTATAGTGATACCTAAAGAAAAACACACAAGAACTTCGTTTGTATTGGACGCAAATTACGAACATGCAATTACCAACATGCTACAAAAATGACAGTTTTGTTTAGAAGTTCTATTCGTCGATATCCTTTTTTTAGATCTTTATAACTGTATTCATATTCAGTGGAGAAAGAAGTTGGATGTAATGGAGGATATAAACAATTTACGGATTTTATTTCTCTCCATTCTGTGCATCTCCTGCATATTTGCAGATCAGTTGGTAAAAGTTTCCGAGGGCATTTTGAGGGGCACTACACAACTAACAAGGAAGGGAAGAAATATCTCTACATTTCTTGCAATTCCTTATGCTCAACCTCCTATTGGAAAACTAAGGTAGAAACTGAATTTTATCTGACGTTAAGGGTAAATGATTATGGCATTTATTACCCTCTAATGTTGATTGTAATGCCGGTGAAAATAAAAACTGACCAAATACATTTATATTTGTGAGTAAGTGTCATAGAAATGATTTAACATTTAATTTTTAATTTGGAACTATCATCTTTTTTATATAACTATCAAGCTCGCTGCAAGGTATCAACATTTATTTATTATTCACGGATCTTCATTTGTATTATACTTGTTTGACGACGATACCGAAAATGTTGTTTGTTTTTACTTTTTTCTAGCAACCTAGGAGATCCTGATAGAAAATTACAATTTCAATTCTTTTTTGATAAAATTTTCTAAGGTTATATTCATTCAGATCCAGACGTTCTGAATTTTTAAATTGAAAATAACTTATTCAATAATTACAAATTTTTCATTTATCAGTTTTAATCCTTCGCTTCTGTTGACCGTTGCATTTCTAAGCCCAAAAAGTTTCGTCTTGAGATAAGCTCACACTGACTTGCAATCACCCTGCTAAGACCATAAAAGTGAGACATTATCTGATGTATCGTGTTAACCCATTAGCGCCTGAATTAATTCAGGGTTTCAGAATTGCATTGTTGTATATGACTAACACTTTAGGTCTACCTGAGTACGAAATGACCATTGGCAGTGTCGAAAACGGTCGTGGGAATCCCCCTGAGCTTGCTTGACAAGTTTAAGGTTAGTTCGTGCGGCTGCGACACACAGGCGACAATTGACGCGCGAATTTCAAACAACGTCAAAGTGATGACATGTGGCATCACTAGGCGCTAATGGGTTACTTCATTCTAAATCAGAACACCGCTTATATTAACTTATGATAGTAAATAATCTTTCCTACAAAATGTGTAAGCACACCGAAAGTATAAAGTCTATGCTCACCGTTTTAATGAGCCTTATTTTTTCTTATTATTTTTATTCTAATTTTCTTTTATTCCATTATTTTCTCAAATTATAATTCTGAAATTACTTTTATACAAACATTTTGTCAAAATAACTTGAAGCATATTTCGAAAAATATTTTACTTTTTATGATAATTTCATTTAGATTTAACACACCTTTACCAGCAACATCTTGGAAGGGTATTCGAAATGCGACGGAAGATCCAAGTCCGTGTCCACAAGGTGCAGAAAATTCGGTTGGATATATTGGCAGTGAAGATTGTCTATATTTGAATATTTATACTCCACTTTTGCAATTTAATTTGACCAAGGTAAATAGTAATATATATAACAACGCGGGAACTCTAGATCAATCTAGAAAATCTATGCCCCCCCCCCCCCTGATTAGTCCCATCCTCATCGAGTGAGTGACGCTTAACCCGAAAGGAATATGGCTAAATGGTATATTATATAAGTTTCCGGGAATATCAAAAGATGCCGACAAACTTTTTCAAAAAAAATAAAAGAAGAGTTGAACTTATTCTGAAATCAGTAAAATATAGAATGCCCTATTTCCGTTGATTTAATACCGATTACAAATTAAAACAATCGACCCTAGACGCCTGCTGAGAACCCCTCTTAAAAATAAGTCGATATTTGTTGTTTTTTATCAATCTATGTGATTTTTCGGAAAGGAACAATTAGTAAAGTTATCTCTGATAAAAATCTTTACTTTTGCGTCAAAAAAAAGTTCATAGGTTCCTACGTGATTAACATTGATTCACCTTTCACTCCCTTTTAGATTTTGAAAAATGTAAAAGACATCGGTTTTTATATTCTACGTACAAAAAAAGCGTTAATATTTTCCTTTTCTATTAATATATCTGTCTTCATCTATAAATTGTAGATGAAAGTTGTATCAAAATAAATTAAAGTAGAATTAATTATCCTTGAAACTGAAAAAATCACAGAAAAAGCAGAATGCAATCTTTACCCCGATTTCAAAGAAATATTTACCTGCAGTAAAAATTTCCTTTACGTGGTAAGATTTAACCACCACATTTGGTATGGATACCATGTGGAACTTCAATCACAAGAATCACGCAACTTCATTTTAAAAAACAACAAAATATCGAGTTATCTTAAAGGGGAGTTCCAATAAGTATTGGATTTCCAATACTTATGTGGAAAAAAAGTATTAGATCCAATACTTACTGATACATTTTTTTCATAGGGGGGGGGGGGCTACAAACTTTAGACTGCTCTTTTAAGTGAAAGTTGGTTCTGAGGAGGCGTGCCTAGTATATATCATATCATATCATATGATAGCCACAATAATGATATAGTGTTATTATTAGCATAAAAAATATTCCTCTTTTTTCATAAAACTATGGACTGAAATTTTTTTCAATATTTTAGGTAAATTATACACCAAACAAGACATTACTACCTGTGATGGCATGGATTCATGGAGGAGCATTTGTGAGCGGAAGTTGCAGTTCTATAACATCTGGTCCCAGATATCTTTTGGACCAAAACATTGTCTTTGTCGCCATGAATTACAGATTAGGTATTCTTGGCTTCCTAAGCTCTTCAGACTCAGTAGCACCGGGAAATTTTGGCTTGAAGGATCAAGTTCTTGCGCTTAAATGGATTAAAAAAAATGTTCGTGCATTTGGCGGAGATCCCGAACGAGTAACAATTTGGGGTGAAAGTGCGGGGGGAGCTTGTGTACACCTGCATGCATTATCTGATGCCTCAAATGGTATATCAAAATTCCATTAATTGTCTTATTGTATAAATATGTATTGTTTTATTTAATATTTGATCACTTTTTTAATCAGTCATAAAATTGCAGGTCTCTTCCACCAGTATATTATTCAGAGTGGTAGTGCACTTTCCTCATGGGCATTTCTACCCAGAAAACATTTCGAACCATATATTAAAACACTGGCTCTTATAATGTTTTGTCCAATTACGTCAACTATCCATATAATAAATTGTTTAAGACTCCAAAACGTTGATAATTTACTGCACAAGAGTTACATTTTTGGAAGTTTTGCACGATTTGCTCAAATTACATGGGCACCAACTGACGAGCCAGAAGCAGAAGGTGCGTTTCTGATAGACAGTCCACAGAATTTGACAGCGAGAGGTAAAATGAAAGATTATCCATTCATAACTGGGACGGTCAGTGACGAAGGGCTGTTAACGACAACTTGTGAGTCAAATATTATTGTTTTAAATATTCAAATGTATATTATTATGCAATAGTCCATATTTTTCGAATGCAATAATAATAGAAAGTTGTAATTTATTCGAAAGTATAACACATTATTTGATTAGCTTTATGCTCGATGAAAAATGTACATCTGAACCAATGATATTTGTCCTTCATCAGGCCACAAATATCGTTGAAAGCGAATCAATGATATTGGAAAAATCCAAGACGCAAAATGGGTTTTTGAATTATTATAATTTTCCGAAATCATTTCCAAAGATTAGATGCCAATTAATATCATATTTCCGTTTTTCATACCACCCAAATAGTTGCACGTAACTTTTCAATTTTGTGTGATATTTGAAATTCACTAAGTCACATAGATAATTCAAAGATATAAAAATCCATGAATCGGGGATACAGTTGGCTGTTCCAAAAGTGAAAATTACTTTTTTCATATACATATTAGATTTGTTGATTTTATATTATAATCTTTTTCTGCTTCAACTATACATTTTTTTCTTGTGAAAGTAATGATGCCAATATTCAAATATATATTTGAAATTTTACCATTTTTAAAATAAATTATATTACGTTAGAGAATCAACCACTTGGCTCAACAATTAAAAATTAAAAAATGTACAATTTAACGCCTCTAGAACTTGAAAATAAACTATAAGTGAAAATTTCCGACGTTGAAAAATCTAATGCTTGCGAATACATCAAAAACTTCCACATTAAAATTTGCAAGCTAACAATCTTTCACATTCGTAAGTTGCTAAAATGAAGCGAGTTACTCACGCAGTTTGTTGTGAAAACGCGTAATTTTTCTGTATAAGCATATAATTTTCAATGTCCCAAGTCACATAATTTTTTGAAAGCATTTCAATTAGAGCGATTTCAAACAAAATTTCGAAATGGAGAAATTCAAGTTTTTCAAGGCATCAGGATTAAATAGACTCTAATTTAAGCTTTTTGAAATTTGTTTAATTTTGCACTGGAGAACTATGAATAATTATTCAAGAAGTGTTGAGAATTGGTAAACCTAGCCACCTTTTTCCATTTTTCCTGGGCTCATGGAAAATATTCGTTTTGCACCTACCGAATTTCGGTGAACCTATATCCTGTATAACCTATATCCCCAAGTTTGTTCAAGTAAGAATAATTTTTGATTGATTTATAGAAAATGGAACATACACGGAGAAAATTTGTGTGTTAAATTTTGCATAACTTAGTTCGGTAAACGGAGGACATTACGACATTATATTAAAATTTCACTTTCAGTCATGTAAAATGAAATAGGGTAATATTTGATGTGAAAATATGAATTATTAATATAAATTCATTAAAATTTAAACCGCGATTCAGTCAGAAATAATACAACAAGATATCAGAGATTACCTGACAGTTGGGTAAAATGAGATGTCGATTACCTACCAGTTAGGTAAAATGAGTCGAACTGTTAGGTACAGTTTCAATCATAGAAAACAAAGTCTACCTCTCTAAATATGTGAATTCTACATCCCAGTCATGTAAAATTTCGTGCGCCAGCAAAAAAAAAACATTCTTGCTACGAACTGATTCTGTGGAAGGTCATCCACTACTAACAAACACATGCTTACACATATCGTACAATTCATAAGTATATTGTTGGTACATATACACAATTTAACTTAAACAATTACATTAAATTACGATACATTACATACGATATAGTCGCACGCTTTTAACGATATTTACGCTATTAAAAATCGAAAACGCTGTGACGGGTTTCGAACCACCTAAGCTACGTTTAACGCATTGTATCCCTAACAACTAAACCTCACGGCTAACCTAACAGTTAGAATATCGGAAAAAAAATCTCGGCTATAAAGTTGAAGTACAAGTACGTCAGGGCCGTACAAAAAAATATCTGATCCCTGTTTCATAGAAATTTTTTATTGTAACATTCTATCAATTAATCGGAAGTAAATAAAAATATTAAATAATTTGATTTTCAATACTTCAAACTTTTGCATGGTCTACGTTTTAAAAATAATAGAAAATTATGATTGCTAAGCGCACACTAATGGCCCTTTCTTTAGAAAAAGAACTCGATTCATTTTCCAACATTTTTTTAATAGATTTTACAGAAAATCTTATATTATTTGAGAACGTTGTACATGATTTACAGAAGTTTCCGTATAATAGCGAGGAAATTCCTCCAGTGAATTTAATATGAATTCCAACTTTTTCCACTGACTCACAATTCTTTCTTTTGGTGGAAAATTAGTTTTTTTTATTGATAAAAATTTTTTTTTTAAATAAAAAGTCAACTCGATTTTGTTTTAAAATTTTTCTATAGACATTTTATCTTTTTGAAGAGAATTTATTTGTTTTCTTGAAAATTTAAATACTTCTACGGAAATTGAAGTTATTTGCTCAAAAACTTATTTCTCTCTCTGAAAATTTAACTAATATATTTTTTGTTGAAAATTTAGCTTTTTCACTTAAAGATTTATCTATTTTGTTGAAAGTTTGTCTTTTTTTTGCATAGAATAACCTTTTTAGTTAAAATACATGTATTTTATTTAATTTCATTGGTTAAAAAATAGTTTTTCTTATTGAAAATTAATTTTTTTAACTAAAAATTTAATTCAATTTCTTATCGAGATTCTTTTGCATTCAAATTTAATCTTTTAGGTAAAAAATTCAGTTGTTCAGTTGAAAATTCATTTTATTTGCTTAAAAACTTATTTCTCTAACTAAAAATTAAATTATTATATACTTTGTTTAAAATTGATGTTTTTTAGTTGAAAATTTATCCATTTAGTTGAAATTTTTTTTTCTGGAAATTTTCAACCTTGTTGGTTGAAGAGGCAACTATTGGATTGAAAATTCCATTAAAAATGAAAAATGTTGATGGAAAATTCATGTATTTTCTTAAAAATTATTCTTTTTTGGTATAAAATTAATCTTCTTGGTTGAAATTTTCATTTCTACAGTTGAAAATTATTTTTTATATTGAAAATTAACTTTTTTAGATAAAAATCCATTCTTCCAACTAAAAATTCAAGTATACTCCATTTTTCGATTTTTTTTATAGCCATTACATCTTTTCGGTTAAAAATTTAACTATTCTGTCGAAAATTAATTTTATTTGTTCACAAACTTATTTCTTTCTCTGAAAATTAAACTATTCTATTCTTTGTTTAGAATTTATTTTTTAGTTGGAAATTTGTCTTTTTTTCATCGAAGATTCATCTTTTTGTTTGGAAATTTACCTAATTGGTGAAATGTTGTTTTTTTATTGTTTTTGTTTGAAGATGCATTATTTTAGTTGAAAGTTCATTTCTTTTGTTGAAAATTTAACAGATTTTATTGAAAATATGTTTTTTTGTTGTGGTAAAAAATAATTTTTACAGCGAAAAAGGTAGCTACTTCTTTTTTGCTAGAAAATTGATCTTTTCAAGTTGAAAATACACTTATTTTGTTAGAAACATTTTCTTTTTTATGAGAAATTCAATTATTTAGGTAGCAAATTCATATTTTTTCGTTAGAAATTCAACCTTGTTTTTAAACATTAGTCTTCGGGGATCTCCCGCCTCGAAGTTCGAAGTCAGTTGTCCAGTGCCGTCCGATGTTTGTTTATCATCCGCATCCTTATACGTCAATTTTTAAATACATTCTACTTTGATTAAGTGACTTAATGAGTATTATCTACTGAGATAAAAGGATAGTATATATATTTGAATATTTTCTCAAATTCTACAGTATAAACCGAAACTTAAAAATGTTAAAGTGTCTACGGGGGACTTGGCTTTAAACTTCAGCCCTGAGAAAGTTGACGTCCCTAGCGAGTCTCATTTTACCATACTGTTGTGTAATTCCTCTCCTAATGGAATTGAAAATCTCTTTAAAAATTATGCAATCTATACTTTCTTTTAAGTGAATCGTTAATATCACACAAAAGTAAACTTTATATCACTCATTTGATGAAAATTTACAATACTTCGCGTTATTTTATAATATACTGGTATTAAAATAATACAACCCTTATATTAATTATTACATATCAGAATTTTCACTTTCGGACTTGAGATTTTACATAACTCTTTTGTATTATTTATAGTTCTATTTTGTATTAAATCCTAAAATAATTGTAAACTTTATCCAAATGCAGTAATGTCCTCCATTTACCTAACTAATTGGGTAAATTCTAATGAACAAATTTTCTCCGTGTATTATTCTTTCACTCCCTGAAAATGAAATGAAACTTAAATTTAACACATTTTTTAAACTTAATACGTCGAAAGTGGAAGTTTGTTGATTGTACAATTTAAAATTCCAATATCGGCAATCCATAACATTGTTAAATTTCTAACTAAGGATTTTAAAATTGAAAAAACTTCAAGTATACTTGAAGTTTCTTCAACTTTACATAAAAGTGAAACATCTTTACATCAGATCCTAAATTAATTAACAATTACAAGTTGAAGCATTCAAAATTGAGCGATAAAAACATATTTTCAAAAATTTTGTAAAATGTAAAAGAAATAAAATATACCAAACTCATTTTAATTACAAGCCCTCTACACAAATATGTATCTCTACTACTACATCAGGGTTACTATTCATGAATTTTTTACACTGGTCGCGGATTATTACCTGATGAGTAAAGACGTTCCAAAATTGACAAAACTCATAAAACAGTATTACTTGAATAATACATATTGGAGTTATAAAGAAGAAGTATGTATTTTTCGTTACAATTTTTTGATCCAAATTTGTTTATTTCCCTTCACATAATAAATACGAGTACCCTATAATCCTACAGTTTATCACAAGCATGACCAAATTCATGACTGATGCATTTTTCTTCTATCCGCAAGTGAAATTACTTGAAAGATCGGCAAAAATGATGCAAAATCCATTTTACTCATACTCGTTTGGATACCGTGGCACTTTTAGTAAAACTTCTATTATTCTTGGAAATAACAGAAATATTGGAGTTTCTCATGCAGATGAACTAATTTATTTGTTTCCAATAAATTCATCCAATTTTGGTTTACCTAAACTATGTTTAAGCCAAGCAGATGAATCAATGATAGATTTGATGGTCGATTTGTGGACATCATTTGCAATCAATGGGTAATTTTATTTAAAATAAATCATTATTTAAGGGTACGTAGTAATTGATTATGTACGTAGTACGTAGTAATATTTGATGTCATATGAATTAGAATAAGGGTGTTAGAGCTCCTTTAAAAAATTTTGAAATTGGTCTCATTTTTCACAGTTAGCGTTTTCCAGAAACCTTATTCTGTTTATGCCGCAAGAGACCTACCGCCCTCCATAAATTGTGAATTAACCAAATTTTATTTTTTGAATACTAAATATTCTGCAATTACAGAAAACCAACCTCTGAACATTTAAAACCACTTGATCTATGGAAGCCTTATAAAGGAAACATGAGTTTCCTGCAAATTGGAAATAATAACGATCCTTCTGTGTCTCTTGGAACAATGTATTATGCCGATCGTATGAATTTCTGGAAGCAAAACTTACCATCGCTTGACTAATATAAATTTAGTTTCCTTCGAAGCCATAAACCACATGGAATATAATTTTTTTGACATTTTTTAAAAAGAAATTCTCTCTAATTTTCTAATTAGGTTTTAATGTGCTAGATTTGGATAATCTATCTTGCATAATTTTTGAAAAAATGTTTAAATTTGATAAGTTCAAAACTCAATGACCTTCATAAGGTATCTTAGACATATTCAAAACTTTAAAGTTAGGTCATCGCAAGGAAAATAATAAATAGTGTCACACCCACAATCAGATAACTTATCACGATTCATCACATCACCTCAAAATAAAGGCAAGAAATGATCCAAAACCTTTGCGTTGTGATTAATTTCAAATATGTTTGCTTATAACTAATCGCCTTGGTATAAAAACTAATCTTTCAGATAAACTTTATTTTAATTCGAAACTTCTTATTAAATTTTTTCGAAGGGAAAATTCAATAGTATAATTCTAAACGGAATGTGTACAAGTACAAGTGTATGAGGACACCTGAAGAACTAGCAATTAAAAACATGCACTCGCATCTCGCAGGATATCTACGGAATGAATTAACAGAGAATAATCTTTTGAAAGAAGCAAAGTAACGGCTGTTAAATTCCGCGTCAAATGAGACATATCTGAAGTATGTTTCATAATTAGAGACTGAGATAGAGAGCTAGAAAGACTTGTCCAATTTCTGATTTTTGCCAATAATTTTATCTTGGGCTCATTTTAGAGAGGAAATTTCAAGGTTCATTTCGCATGACTATCAAATTTTTACCATTATTTTTCTAAATTTTAACAGAAATTGAACTGAAATCAGGAAAATGAGCAAAAATTGGAAATTAGACCGGCTTTTCTAACTCAGTATCACATTCTCTATTTATCAAAAATACCTTAAACAAGCTCATTTGATGCGGACCCTTACGAAAAATTAAGATAGGAAAATCATTATAGGCCTATCATTATTTTGCTGTTATGAATTTCCTATCATTTTGTCGCTATTACAGGAATAATTATAGGAAAAATTATAGGAATGATTGTAGAAAAAATCGTAGAAAAATAATTACAGGAATGAATAATATAAAAATAATGAATTAAAAATCTAGAAGTATAAATTAATGATTCATTTTGAAATAATCACACAGTATTACATGAAAAATTGACAAAACATCTCTAAATATGTCAATTTTTCATGTACTTTCGTGTAAGATGCTCAGAACACATGATCAATTTATACTTTCTTCAATTTATGCATCAATTATTTTAATATTATTCATGTCTATAATTTTTTTCCTATACTTTTTTCGATAATTATTCGGATTCCTATATTTTTCCCCATAATTATTCCCATAATCGCGAAAAAATTATAGGAAATTCATCACAGATTTTTCAGATTTTCTAATTACTCCTGGACGGTACTATAAAATAATTGAGGGGCTAATAGCAAAAGCGGAGTAGAAAAATCTACGAAGCAAAAACGAGTTGAGAACGATGTAGGCAAAACCAAGTTGAAAAGAAACAAAAATAACGAAGATTGTATCTATATTATAATATAAGGATATAATAGTACGGTAGATTATATTATAATCTATCATTGTATTACACTTTAATGTTATAATATACGATACAATCCTCCTTATTCTTGTTTCTTTTCAACTCGTTCTTGCCCGCATTGTTCTTAACTCGTTTTTGCTCCTACGACTTGTCTACTCCGCTCTTGCTATCAGCCCCTCATTTCATTATTGTTAATAAATGTCATTTCTTCATAAACAATCAAAACAATTAGGAATAAGAAAAATATTTATTAAATGGGCCATATTTAATTCCTTGATAATATTTCTAATGATCTATTCACTCTAATTCATCATGATTTAAAATTTTAAAGCTTCATGTTTGAAATGAGGCGCTACACTTTAAAGGAAAATTTTCGAAATTCGCAATTGAAAATTCGCGTCACATTTTTCCAGTTTTCCAACTCAGTTGTTATTGATCCTACGAAGAGAATTCTTAATATAACATTACGCAGAAATCATTGCATTTTTTAGAAAATTGAAGCAAATTTACAAGGTGTAAAGTTTTGCGTTGTTTGCTTGAAACATAATTTTGTTGCACCCGCCGATGGTATTTCGGTCAAGGTACAAAGCAGAGTTTCGTTTTATACAAACTTTAAAAATTCATGACTTAAAAATATTTGAAAAATCATCTAAACTTGCACCGAAAAAAAATTAGAATAAAATTTGTTGCAGGAAATTTTTTAGAGCGACAAAGTTTTGTTCAGCCAACTTCGTGTCTTTCAAATACATGTGTTTTTCATGGAATAAAAAAGAAAGTTTAACCGATATTTGTGTAAAGTTTATCCTGTGAAGTTAATTTTCGTTGCAGAGAATCTTTCGTCGGAAATCGATGTAAAGTTTATCTTCTGTTTTTTCTGTGTGGTGGTCGATTGAAGTAGACTTGAAATTTCATGAAGTACTTGTTTGCTTTTCAATTTCGTCATCTACCTAAGGTCAATTTATGAATGTATACTTAGCTGTAAAAACTGGATGCAAAACTTAATTATGTAAATAGCATTGCTGCATGATTACATATTTGATCATCAGATTCTATTGAATTATTGATTTAGTCTGTCACTCAAAAGTAATCTTTACATTAGTGAAAGGCGAAAAAGTTATGTGTGCACTGTACATATTGAGTTTGGATCGTACGTAATAACTCATCAAGAATTTAAAAAAAATCTTATTCTTTTATGGAATAACAGAAATTGTCTAATTAAAAGACCTTAAATAACAAAAAATTCGATTGTCCCGAAGTGAATAACAATATGCCGACAATGAGATAAGGAATATCATTATTTGCACTGATTTTCATATGTCGGTTCAGAATGATTAAATTGGACAACAAAGTATAACCTGGTGTGTCCATTTAGTGGGAGGTGTAGTATCCAAAATAGTTTTTTGCAACACCCACCTCAAAAGTTGACAACATTTCTTTCAAAAATTACAATTCGTGCTGCAAGTGGAAGCATACAATTTTCTCAGTAAAATCGATGAATGACTTCGATCGGCTTTTTAACGCTGAATACAACGATGGCATTACCTTTGCGACAGCGCAAAAGGTTCTTGACCTAATCGCGAAAAACTGCGAGAAACTTTAAACAGAGTTTAAAACCAAAATCTTTATGATGAACTAAATATTGACATTTTATTTTTCAAATGCCGGTAATTTTTTCATTATATAATGGAGGAAATCTCTATCACAAAGTTTATAGTTCCTTCACTAAAGGTTCGCTAAATATATGTATCAGAAACCATCCCTTTCTGTACATTCAAGAAAATTTCAGCGAATTCAGGGAGATTCAAAAGAACTCCAGGGAATTCAAGAGATTTAAAAAAATTAAGAAAATTATAACAAAATTGAAAAAATTGTAGAAAATTCAGTCACTGCGAGGAACTCAAGCGACTTCCTAAAAATTCAAGCGAACTCGAGGGAAGTCACGAGAACTTTGATTAATTAATTAACCGAATTCCACGGAATACAATGATTTACCATGAATGTGAATAAATTTTCTAATCGTCAACCCTACATAAATGGATGGTTTCTCTGTCGTGTTTCCTCCGAACTGTAAATACTGGAACTATCAATTATTTTTTTGAATTGCTGTCCGTAAAAAGTAAAGAAAATTTCACGTACTTGAACAGTAAGAAGTTATTATAAAACTTAAAAGACTCTATGACCAACTGAACTAAGTAAAAAATACTTTATGGCTAATGTCCGCTACTGGTTATTCAGATATTGCAGAATGAAGCACAAATTTTATTTTTCATGCTAACTCTGATATTTGTTCCATATTTAGCATTTATCCTTATTCGGGGCTGCCCTGAAAAATATATTGTTTCAATAAATGTATATCATTGCAATTCATAATGTGCATTGATATCAAAACAGACGTATTTTCATTGCCTTGCTTTCAAAATTGGAGAAAAAAAACAGTCCGCATCTCATCGAAAAAAGTCTCAAGCAACTTTTTAGAAATAATTTAGACAAATAATTTTGTTATTGATCATTTTATTGTACCTTGTGTCGTTTTTCCTAAAGTTGTATTTGTTTATTTTTAAGGCTATTTTTCATGACTGAAACAAAAACTACGCACCCTGTCAAAAAATCGTTCCATGAAAATTTGTAGATATAATTTAAGCGAACAATTTTTTTGCTTATCATTTTATTGTACCTTGAGTCGTTTTTCCCCGAATTGAAATTTTTTATTTCTTAGGTTATTTTTTATGATCAAAACAAAAACGACGCGTTTTATCAAAAACTGATTTTTAACAAGGTAGGTCTTTTTTGAGTGAATACATTTTTCTCATGAATTTTTTTCGTATATCGTGTCGATTTTTCGAAAAAAATGGTCTTCGATGTTATTTTTTACGATTAAGACGAAAACTACGCATCCTATCAAGAAATAATTAATGACAAATTTGTAGATATTTTTTTAATGAGCAATTTTTGCCATTTTATTTTCTTTATTTTGTGTCGTTTTTTCCAAAAATTGTTTTTTTGAAATGTTTAATTTTATTTTTTACGATTGAAGCAAAAACGATGCGTCCCATAAAAAAATTAATTAGAAACACACTGGTAGATATTTTTTGGGTGAACAATTATTGTTCATTCATTTTTTCACATCTTCCATAGTTTGACCGCAATAAATTGGAATGTTTTATTTTTAATAACATTTTTCACGTTTAAAACGAAAAATATATGTCTTATCGGAAAAATTGTCTAAAGCCAATTTTTTCATCTTTTTGAGTTGAACAATTTTTTCTCTTGATATTTTTTCATATCTCGTGTAGTTTGCCTGAAAAGTGGAATTTTTTATTCTTCAAAAAGGATTTTCGAAGGATAAAAGCAGAACCATTGGTCAAATACAGCTCGTTAGCAAACTCGTCCTTTCTTTTCAGGCATATATATATATATATATATATATATATATATATATAAATATTAATTTATATAATACCTTCTCATAGAGATGAGAATGTACTAAATGAATAAGAACTATTATGTAATTTATAGAACAACATGTTTGGATGCATTTTTTACAGAACTTACTGTTCCCTCCAATAATCAAGACTTTTAGTGTATCTCAACATGTAGATCTTTTCTATGCGAATTCATTGGTACATTATAAATTGTTTTTAAATTATTTAAATTATTTTAATTATCATTATTTTTATGTAGAGATGAATAACAAAGTCTAATGTATAATAATAAAATACAAGTCTGAGTATACTACAGGTCTCTCAATTATTAAAAGAAAAAGTAAATTATATTAAAAAAATGTATCTAAATAGGAACCTTTTACATCCTCGTCATAATGAAAAGATATTTGTTTGATGTGAAAATAGACTATCGCGGATTTCTCTAAATCGTCATGTTTCGATACCCCCTGAATCCGAAAAAAACTTTTTTTACGATAGTATCTGTTGTCGTCCTTGTCGTCGTCGTCGTCGTCGTCTGTATACCGGATAACCCGTGTGGAAGAATGTCAGGTTTCCAGTCTTTACCGTGGCCAAACGGTCTGGCCTGGGCCTGGCCAAAATTGTAACATTTTCTCTGGCTAGCCCCAGGCCAGACCGTCTGGTCAGCCGCTAGGTATGGGCTGGATGTCTCGGCCAGGCCAGGCCTTGCAGACCAAATTTACAAGTGTTGACCTTGGCTAGCTATCAGCGCCAAACATGGACCAGACCAGACCGTCAAAGTGTTAAGAAAAAAAAGTGTTGTTTTGATAATGTGAATTTCTTATTTTGTATCATTTTATATACCCTGTAACTTTTTTTAAATATGTCAAAAAAATGGGCTGATCAAACTTAGAACTTTTTTTGTTCTTGGGTCGCTAATCATCGTCAGTCCTGAGACATACCACACCTCCCAGACTAGACGGTCTACATAAGGTCAGACCTGGGCCAGATCAGAACTTCCAGACTAGACAGTAGACAGCCTAGATAAATTCAGACCTGGGCCAGACCTGTAACCAGACTGCCAGGATATTTTTCCACACGGGAACTTTTGAAAGACTAATCGGGATAGTTTGTAATTTGTCACACTGTTCGAGGAACGGAAAAGCAAGATTGATTTCGTTAACTATAGAATTTTTTCACCAACGGTTCTTGCTTTCCACCACAAAAAAAAGAATAATGAAAAATCAAAATTTCTATTTTGCGGTGAAACTATGAAACATACGACAAAAATATGAATTGACAAAAATTATGCACGTAGAAAATACCTGGGTCATTCCATGTCAGATTTACAATCAAAATTTTGATTCACTTGAAATTTTTTTTCCTTATTCTAGAAAGGAAAAAAAATGACACGTATTTTTTTGTTCAATATGATATGTAAATTTTCTAAGTTATTGATTTTTTTATTTTTCAAGTGCAAAAAATGTTTTTTTCAATACTGCTTCTAATATTCAACGAAGAGTATAGAATACATAAATAAAATATGCCATGGGATCTACTATTGAGTTCATGCTTTGACGAAAAATCAGAAACGCTATTTAGTACTTTCTATGCAACAATTAAGTAAACAAATGGAATTATCTCAAAAGGGACATTTTTGAATTGAATCATTTTTTGTGTAATTTGTTCGTTAAGTACACAGAACTATGTGTCAAAATTTGGGAGTGGACCGTTTAATACTTTTCGAGAAAAAATTTTTTTTGTATGACCGCCCGCTTGGAGCGCGCATCGGGGAGCATAGAGTCAAGCGCACTCAAACATTTGTAAGTGAGTCTACCATATTTCGATGAGGATTTTATGCAGTTTCCACAAATAAAAGTCAGTAAATACTAAAAAGTCTTTTGAAAAAGAAACACTGTTTAATTCGAAAGCAGTCATGCAATTTATTAACAATGTACTTTTACATCCAATACTTTCAAATAAATGAAAATTGAATTGTTGTCAGTTTTGCGGGGTTTTTTTTACTTTTTTCGAGAATTTCTTTTTTTCAAATATGCAGCTGAAAAGCTGACGGTTTGATAATTTGGACAACGAGAATAAGCTCTGATATGCAGTTGACGATTCGTAACCGGTTACGAATATAAGGAGGACTTTGATCGAACTGCGATATGGCATTTTCAAGCCACAGCTCATGGTAAGGGTCCCTATGACGGCGCGGGAGGAGCCTTCAAAAGACAAGCACGAAAAGCTAGTCTTCAAAGGTCTGTGTATGATCAAATAACGACACCATTGCAACTCTACGAATGGGCTCATCGCGATTCTCCATTATCAAATATCTCTGTTGCCTACAGAACTGAAGAATCTTACAACGAAGCAGTTAATTTTTTGAAAAAACGTTTCGATGAGTGTAAAACGATACCAGGTACGCAAAATATACACTGTGTTGAACCAGTTACGAATCGTCAACTGCAAATCAGAGCTTATTCTCGTTTTCCAAATTTTCAAACCGTCAGCTTTTCAGCTGCATATTTGAAAAAAAGAAATTCTCGAAAAAAGTAAAAAAAACCCCGCAAAACTGACAACAATTCAATTTTCATTTATTTGAAAGTATTGGATGTAAAAGTACATTGTTAATAAATTGCATGACTGCTTTTGAATTAAACAGTGTTTCTTTCTCAAAAGACTTCTTAGTATTTATCGACTTTTATTTGTGGAAACTGCATAAAATCCTCATCGAAATATGGTAGACTCACTTACAAATGTTTGAGTGCGCTTGACCCTATGCTTCCCGTTGCACGCTCCAAGCGGGCGGTCACACAAACAAATTTTTTTCTCGAAAAGTATTAATCGGTCCACTTCCAAATTTTGACACATAGTTCTGTGTACTTAACGAACAAATTACACAAGAAATGATTCAATTCAAGCATGCCCCTTTTGAGATAATTCCATTTGTTTACTTAATTGTTGCATAGAAAGTACTAAATACCGTTTCTGATTTTTCGTCAAAGCATGAACTTAATATTAGATCCCATGGCATATTTTATTCATGTATTCTATACTCTTCGTTGAATATGAGAAGCAGTATTGAAAAAAACATTTTTTGCACTTAAAAAATAAAAAAATCAAGAACTTAGAAAATTTACATATCATATTGTACAAAAAAAAATACGTGTCATTTTTTTTCCTTTCTAGAATGAGGAAAAAAAATTTGAAGTGAATCAAAATTTTGATTGTAAATCTGACATGGAATGACCCACCTACAAATTTTTTAAATAATAATTTTTTGATGTGACGCTTGGTTTTTGTTTTATTCGTAAAAAATAAAATTACAAAAAAATAATTAAATTTTTGGAAAACGACACAAGCTGCGAAAAAAAATGAACGAAAAAAATCTGTTCATCCAGAAAGAGCTACAAATCTGTTATCAATCATTTTGTGATAAGATACATAGTTTTTATTTTAATCCTAAACAATAACATTAAAAAATAAAAAATTAAATTTTTGACAAAACGACACAAGATGCGAAAAAAATTATCTTACAAAAGTTGTTCGCCCAAAAAAGAGCTATAGATTTTTCATCAAGCATTTTTTGATAGGCCGCGTAATTTTTGTTTCAATTGCTAAAAAAAAACATTGAATATACTTTTTTTTATACAAAATTCAACAATCAGATGAAAACAATGCTCCATAAAAATAGATATAAAAAGTGAGGTAAGTCCGGCGACGCAAACCAAATACTTTGTGCAACGTTTTTGTATTATTACTTATCTGACGCATGTGGATTTAAAAAATAAAATTTATACTTTATACTTTGAATCATTTTATGAAAAATATTTTACATAGATTTTTTGTGTATAGAAAGAATCCATACAAAATTAGACATGTTCTACAAGTACAGTCGCAAAATATATCAGGGAGAAAATTTTTTTAAAAGTAAATTATGCGAAACGTTAGAAAAAATTATTCTAAAAAAATTGAAAGCAGATTTTCGCAAAAAGGAAAAAAAATATAGAGTGCAATAATTGTCGAGCAAATAGACAATATAAAAATTTATCATAATATTTCTTAAAAACTGAAAGATTGGTAATTACTGCCATTATTCTATGTATCATACATTTTTCTAAACTTTGTAAAACTTATATAATAATAAAAATTGATATTATTCGTAGTATTTATCAATTTGAAATTTATATACTCATGATCATGTTATGGCGAATTATTCACAATTTATTTCAGAAATAAAATTTCTTTTAATTTATGAAATAAAAAATGTATTACGGCGATATCATTTACAAATAACTTAAGTGTTAGACACATTTGAGAGCCAATCATAATAATTTGAATTATAATTATATTCTCAATTTTTTTCAAGATGGTCACGATGGCAGAATTGACCAAAAAGTAAATTATGAGAAATCTGATACTCCTTTAACTTTAACAGAGAAAAAAATGAAAAGAAACTCCTTATTGGAGGCTACGTACATCATCCTGTAGTGCCTTCTAATCATTATTTTATACAAATTTTTGTAACATTAATTAAATATAAATAATATAGGAAAAACAGGTATTTGGTTTATTCTTTTGCATACAAAAATTAATATGTGCGCGCCTTGGCGCGCGCAATACTACTAATAAACCTTTCTACTGTCTATTTCTAGTCTTCGCCCTCCTAAGAGTTCGTTACGCGTTTCAATATATGTAGACTATCCAGATTTTAGCTAGTTTCTAGACAGAATCACGGTTTGGACTTAGACGGAAATTACAGAAGTGAATTCAGAAAATAATGATTTTGGAATAGAAGATTCAGGAAATCACAATTCATAATTGCATACATGCTCAAATAATAATTAAATGTACTCTATTACGTATTTTGAAAAAATAAAAAATAAATATTGCCGGTGATTGAAATTTTAATATATGAACTCATTCCCATCGCGCGCCACGCGCGCGGCTCGCTTCGCTCGCAAGTTTGAGCGCGCCTCGGGCGCGCGACTGTTGGTTCTCGCGCTTCGCGCTCGATAACGTATTTACCTCGCGCTACGCGCTCGGTCTTTATATTTCCCACACATCTGTACACAGACCTTTTGAAATTAAAGGTCAAAGCATGAACAACTGTAATTTCATCGTTGTGAATTCTCTTTTGTTGAAGCTCCTTCGGCTTTAACGAACACATTCTTATCACGTATCTCGTGCTTCGCACTCGATTTTGTCCAAAATGTGAGCTTTTCTACATTAGGTTCAATACTATTATATCTAATGTACATTATATTTATTTCTGTACCTCGATCTGGTACTATGAAGAGGGTTCTCAAAGCACCTACGGCCTTAACGATTACATTCTCATTGCGATACTCGCTGTTCGCGCTCAGCAGCTAGGCTATACAGAAGATTGCTTTCGAAAAATGAAACCATGTGAAAACTAGTGAAAATTCTGATTAAAATTTTTCAATCTACCAGAAAATTTATTTTTCTACTTTTTGAAAGTTTGCAACATTTTGAAAAGTATATAACTTTTCTAATTTCCATCGAAATCAAAAATTTCATTGAGATAATTTTCAATTCTTTCACCCATCTGTAAGAAACTTTCACAAAAATTTCTGAAACTGCAAAAAAATTTTTTTTTTAAATTTTTAAAATGTTCTAAAATTTTTAATTTTGGTTGGAAATATCTGGTTAACGAACTTAACCTTCATTTCAAGACCCTTAAGAAGTTTACCAAAGGCTGACTCGATTGGACGAATCCTTCAAAAGTTAGCGTGGCGACAACATTCAGGTAACCATACAGACATACAGACAGACATACAGACAGACAGACACCGACAAAATTTTATGATTTTCGGACTCTGGGAGTGCCGGAACATAAAGATCCGTTAAAAACCAGAGATCGAAAATTTGGACGAATACAATACAGTCTCATGAATGAGAATGTAAAAATTGAATAACATTTTTCAATTGAATTATATAGTGAATGTTCAATGAATTTATAATAATTATAATATGTATTATATTTATGGTATTCCAAAATATAATATATTTCAACATAAATGATTCATTCAATTTATTATAATTATTTATAGAATGCGTGAATGATAATTAACCATAACGTATTAATTACTTATTATAATAAGTAATAATCATCTTGTAGCCTCATCGCAAGTATAATCATACAAACTTTTTTATTTTCAACAATTTTTTCACACATCAAGCATTTTTAATCTTTAAAAATTGTTCATGTTTTATTGAAATAAATATTACGATGTAATGAATTGAAATTCATATCCAACAAAAATGAAATTTTTTTACTATTAAATGGCTGAATGTGTTAAGACGACGGGACAAAGTTACAGCAACATGATATTAAGTTACCTCGGAAGTTACATTAAAACTTCGACCCGTGTGGAAAAATTTCGTGGCAGTCTTGAATCATGCTAAGGCCAGTACAGTTTTTCTCAAGCCTGTCTATTCACGCAATACTAGCCTGGCGCTACACTGGCACTGTCTAGTTTTACTACGTGTTTGATTCATACATTTCTGCTGTCTAGTCCCAGTCTTGGCGCTATCTAGGAGTTCGTTACGAATTTGAATATATAAAAATTGTCCAGAGTTTAGCTAGTTTCTAGACAGAATCAAGTTTTGGACTTGAAAAATATTACAGAATTTTATTCAGAAAATAATAATTTTTGAATAAAAGATTTAGGAAATTACAATACACAATTGCACAAATGCTCAAGCAATAATTAAATATACACTACTACATATTTCAGATAGTAAACAATAATTGTTGAAGGTGAAAGAAATCTTAATACGAGAACCGTATTCTTAAGAACGATTTTTTTCAAGAATGTTTAAAAACATTTTCTTTTAATTGAATTATATAGTGAAGTTATAATATATTTAATGCATAATAATCATAATATGTATAATGCTATGTATAATATTAATGATATTCCAGAAAATCAAATGTTATTATAAATGATTTATTTAATTTATTTTAATTATTTATTGGTTAAGTGAATGATAATAAAGCCTCACGTATTAATTATCATTTGAAATAATAAACAATCATTATTTCGTAGCCTAATCGCAAGTAAAATCATATAAACTTTATTTTGTTCAATGATTTATTCACATATCAAGCACTTTTATTGTTTAAAAATTGTTCATGTTTTATTGAAATGAATATTAGGATGTACTGAATTGAAATTCATATCCGACCAAAATGGAAAAAATTTAACTTTTAGATGGCCGAGGTGTTAAGGCGACGGGACAAAGTTAAAACAATATAATAGGAAGTTACATCAGAAGTTCGACACCCGGCGTATGTACAAGTGATATGCGGAAACTTATTTCTTCATTTTTTCGTGTACAAAAACTTTTTTTATATTTTTAATTAACTGCAAAATCTATATATTTGACTTTTATGGCATAACAAATAATTATTTAATTTAATTATTCATTATTTTTTATCAAAATAGCCGATCTGTCTAGAAACTAGTCGATCCGAGCGTTACATCCCAGTCTAGCCACTGGACAGACAGCCTGTGGCGCGCCAATGTCGACTCAAGGCAGACTAGACAGAAACAGTAAAGCGCCACGAAATTTTTCCACACGGGGACACCCGGCGTATATATACAAGATTTGCAGAAACTCATTTTTTCATTTTTTTGTGTACAAAAACTTTTTTTAATCATTCTAATTAACTGCAAAATCTATACATTAGACTTTTATGTGATAAAAATTTATAATATTATTTAATTAACCATTATTTTTGATCAGAATAGACGATGTATCAAAAAACTAGTCGATCCGAGCCTTACGTCCCAGTCTAGCCACAAGACAGTCAGCCTGTGGTGCGCCAGTGTCGATTCAAGGCTGACTAGACAGAAACAGTACAGCGCCACGAAATTTCTTCACGCGGATGGCGCCCTCAATCTTGCGAGCGAAGGGAGCCGCGCGAGATGAAAATGTGCCCGCGCAGTGGGCAGCTTTTTTCTATGAAATTACGCAACACTGTCAAATTTTTCATATAAAAATTAGGCTAATATTGTTGTAAACATTTATTCTCAAGTCTGAAAGCAACGAAAGTAGATCCCAGTATCATTCTCCACTCAAACCTGAAAATAATAACTTTGACCTCAACTTAGAAAAACGTGAATATCTTCTAAACTAGAACTGGCCGTAAGAGTCCTTTATATGCGGACGCCCACATATATTACACAACATTTACCAAAAACCTATGATGTTCCAGTTATTTATTTAATCTTGAAATTTTCGGAAGTTCTGTTCGAAATTGAAGAAGTGTAAGTGTAGCTTTTGAAACAAGTATTACAAATAAAATTCGAATGATGTTTTATTAGACTGGTTAATAATAGTAGATCTGTTGAGTTCTTTATACCAGTGAGTAGATGTTACATTTAATAATGAATCTACTCTTTACTATACCGGTAGAGACCTTATCTAACAAATCTATCCTGAACAAATTGAAACTTTGATTTTATTACTAATTAAACCTATTTGCATGGATAGAATAAATTCATAATTATTTTTTATTAGAGTAGAGACAGAAGCTTAAACGCGGTAAATATTGCCATATTTACTTCTCCATTAACTAATGGACTATCATCTTTATTGATACCCGCGTTCGTATAGATGTACCCATCTACTTAATTATGCAGACCTCGGGCTCATTTAGCAGGAATTATATCGAACGTAGTTTTGTGAATTATTACGTAAATTAAACAGAAGGAAAAAACTATTTCAAACCTTTATTTGAAAAATTTAAATCAGATAAAATAACTTCAAGGCCGCCCATATCTATAGTATATAAAACCGGATGTTTGAAAGAAATTACATCAGTTCTTCCGCAGATTTCGTTCGTCAGTAGACTTTGGAAATCTATAGCTATCAAGACTAAAGATGATAGCTCGTAAAGTGATACTTATTTCATTTTTAATTGAATTTGTGTGGATTCCGTGGCTATGCGCTGAACCTATAGTGAAAATTCTTGAAGGAAAACTTAGTGGAAGGATTCAGCAGACAAGAAATGGAAGGAAATTCTCATCATTTTTGGGAATTCCTTATGCCGAACCTCCGATTAAAGATCTCAGGTGAATTAAGATACTTGAAGTATTCATTAACTCAAAACATCATAGTAAATTAGAGTGACAACAAAATACGGCACAATTGTTGCATAGTATATTATCTTTCTTATGAATAAATAATTAAGATGTGAATGTGTGTAAGTTTAAAAGATAATTTATTATTACATACTTCGAAATATGTGGAAATTTCTAGGATTCAAAAATACTTCAGAATTAAAGTTATTGTGTTTAGAGGAAATTTAAAATTTTTATTTGAATTAACGAAGTAGGAATTACTTTAGGAAGATTTTCTTTATATGTGCAAATACTTGAAGTAAGAGTTTGATCAGTTTAACTTTTTGTCTTGGAAAAATCTTAAAAAACGTAGAATATAATAATAAAAATTCTAAATAAACTCAAATGATAAAAAAATAGCTGATCTATACGTTACGTTTTGAATTTAATCAAGAAAATCTGTCATAAATTTGAAATAACTCGATAAAATGAAAAATTATTTATTTAATATAATGAAATTTCTTCACAATAGCAAAAAGTAAAAATATTTTAAGAAATAGAGTTCGAAAAATTGTAAAATTTCATTACCCTCTCATGAATGATGAAGTTAAAATTTATATTTCTAACTGGTACGCTGAATTTTTGTGTAGTAGAGAATTCATAATTTTTCTACTTAGATTTAAGAGTCCTGTACCTGCGAAATTATGGAAAGGAGTACGAATGGCAAATGCAGATGGAAATGAGTGTCCACAAATGCGTGGAACAGAAGTCGTTGGCAGTGAGGATTGTCTCTATCTAAATGTATTTACACCATCAGAAATATTCCCTTCATCAATGGTAAATAATTATTCAATTCCAATTGCAAATTAATGTTATCATTTGAATTAAACCATAGAAAATTCAAAAAAAATGTTAAAAAAGTTTAAATTTAACTTCACGTCATTAGGAGTGAGGAGGGTACGTTGGAGCACCCAAAAGAAAAAGTGAATTTAAAAGAAAAACATAAAGCCGTGATATCAATAGGAAATAGCTATTTACTTGACAAGTGTGGAAAGGAGGCAATTCCCGATGAGTGTGAAGTTGGCGTCACGAGCCGAAGGCGAGTGATGCCATCACACGAATCGGTGATTGCCTGCTTCTCACATGTCAAGTACAATAATTTTCACAGCGAGTCTAAGGAAAAAGTTCGATTTTCGGAATGAGATTCTCAATAAATAAGTGAATCCATTTATTTATTTATATATCTTCATCACCACTAATCATATTATACGTTGTTACAATTATTCATATTGAAATTAGTTCATATCATATCATTTCATATCATGCATCATATATCATATCATATCACATATCATATTACATATCATATCACACCTCATATCACATATCATATCACATATCATATATCATATCATATATCATATCATATATCATATCATATAACATATCATATATCATATCATATCATATATCATATCATATATCATATCATATATCATATCA
>CAKNXH010000193.1:338606-351938 GCA_932178445.1 Andricus quercusramuli
ATATATCATATCATATATCATATCATATATCATATCATATATCATATAATATCATATCATATATCATATATCATATCATATCATATATCATATCATATATCATATCATATCATATATCATATCAAATATCATATCATATATCATGTCATATATCATATCATATATCATATCATATATCATATCATATCATTTTAGTTTTCATTGTGTTTTACTTCGTGTAACAGAGTGAGGTTAGAAAACGACAATCAATGTAAGTTGTATATTCTATACGTCTCATTAGATTGTTCCTTTGGCTACTTTACAACCTCTAGAGGTGTAAAGTAGCATACTTTACAAACTCTAGAGGTGTAAAGTGAGAAGTTCAGAAATCCGCAGACGTGCTGTGAAAAGATTCTTTAAGTCGTTAAATATCTTGATTACAGTCAGTGGGAGAATATTGTTTAATAAGAAATAGATGAAATAGGTCCATTTCAATTTTTTTGAAGTACTAAACCTGTTTCAAGGCATCCGACACTTCGGGTGATTCGGCGCACCACTATTATTATTCTATACTGCAATGCAATATATTCATAACGTTTACCGTCTTCACCAAATCACCCACCCCCGAATTTTTCACTAAATCAGTACTTTTTGCATAAAAAGCTCATTTGTAGCAGAGTTTTATTTCAAAAAATTAATTTCAATTTTGATTTTCGAAAAAAATGGAATGAAAATTTGGGAATAATATATGTATTGTTATCATAGTCTTGAAGTACATGAAAAGAGCTTCTTAAAACACTATACTAAAAGTTCAATTGAATCATCCTAAAAGAAGTAACAGTCACGTGAAGGTGAAGAAACGCGTGAAAAAGTGAAAAATTCAGGCCACTGTATATTCACAACCGATTGATAAATGACATGTGGTTTGGTGAATAATTAATATAGATCCACTAGGACTATAATTCTGCTAAATTTCAACCCAATCAAAACAAAAAATTAATTTTAGGTCGCTACACTTGTCGTATTCTGCCACATTTATTTCACGAAAATCTTTTTCCTAATCATCAGCTTAATGATCAAATATTATGAAAGTGTTGGATGACTCAACATCAGAAATCCTAAGAATGAACTTGGAATCAAGATATTTTCAAAAAGTCCGATTGATTGTGATTTTTTTAATAATTGCATATAATGCAAGAATTCAGACGATAGAACTATTTTCCTAAGTCCAACTATTATAGTCTTGTGTAAATAAGAATGCGCCAAATAAGCCTCCATGCCAGCTTACACTCCTCTCCCCTATAATAGAATCTAGTTAAAGTTGAAACCATTCAAGCTTCAACTATTTCAAATTATAATCTACCCTTAAATCTTCATTTATTTTATTAAAAATTTAATAATGTAGGTCAGCATTTTCGTGATTCCTTTCTCATTTCTTTACCGTTCATCATCTCTAAATAATTTGTATTTATGTTAATTACGTACAATGCTCTATTATTTTTTTCTAATTGTTAAAAGTCAATAAAACAATAAAGGAAATAATGATCAATAATGAAGAGACATACAAATTTACAGACAAATGTAATTGAAAACCATAATTTACTACCAGTCATGGTATGGATTCACGGAGGAGCCTTCGTTGGTGGAAGTAGTAATTCCAGCAGATACAATCCCGGCTACCTTTTGGACAAAGATATTGTACTCGTGACCCTAAATTACCGCCTTGGAATTTTTGGTTTTCTCTCTACAGGAAACCGAGTGGCCCCAGGAAACTTTGGATTAAAGGATCAAGTTCTGGCACTCAAGTGGGTCCAGAGAAATATTAAAGCTTTTGGAGGAGATCCTAACCGAGTTACGTTATTTGCACAGAGTGCCGGAGCGGCTTCTGTCAGTCTTCATGCACTTTCAAAAGCAAGTACTGGTAAGTGCAATATTTTTTAAATATAATTTAATATAGGTCTCATTTCAACATTATGCCTTTGTATATATTCATTTATAATTTACAATTCTACTAAAAACTTTGTTATCTCAACATCTACTACAAGAATTAATATAATATTGAAAAAACACATTCTCCTATAACCCCTCCTTTCAACTTCCATGCACCTCTTTAATCCTACCCCTCTCCCAATCAACCCTTACTCCCGACTTCGCCTCCTCCCCACTCTTCACTACTTCTATTACCCATCCTGCATACCCTCATGCTATGTGCCCTACTATCTTCCTAATTCTTCTTTATTCTTATTCCGACAAGTCTTGACCGTTTTAAACTTGAAATTTTTCTTAAGCTGATGAAATTTCGTAGATAGTCTTCGAGTCCAATTTTTTGTTTAGTTTTTAATTGTTTTCATGAATAAACGAACACGACGAAAAAAATGGCTTTTTTTATTTTACGTTCCCGGTACTCGCGAATAATAGTAAAATTGTTGCAGCTACATGAGTTAAAGATACGGTTCACATGGCGTACTTAACGGAAAATTTTATTATAAAGACATTATTTGTTGAAAGTGTATTTCCTGTAATTTTCATTATTTTTACGTTTTTACATTCTCATCCTAATGAGGAGATATTAGTTTTATTTAAAGCTTGACATCTTCGGTTTTCACGAAATCTCCACGTTTTCAGACCCCCCAGAGTGAGAAAGAACAATTTTTTACGAAAGTGTCTGTAGTCTGTAGACACGATAACTTTTAAAAGACCGATCAGATTAGACTAAGCTTTGGTACACGTTTTTAAAGCAGGAAAAGAAAGAACAAGTTCATCAACCAGACATTTTTGACTAACAGTTCTGTTTTTATCCATCGAAATTGCTTCTTAAGAAATCAAAAATTCCATTTTCCAGAAAAATTATACAAGATATGAAAAAGAATCTCATGAAGCAAAATTGTTAATCTTAAAAAGATGAACAAATTTTCTGCAGATAATTTTTTTATAAGACACGTATTTGTCGTTTAAATCGTGAAAAAATGCTATTAAAAATAAAAAATCAATTTTTCGGTAAAACTATGCAAGATGTGAAAAAAAAATTGTTCACCCACAAATGCTCTAAAAATTTTTTGATAATCATTTTTTTATAGAGCGCATAGTTTTTGTTTGAATCGTGAAAAATAACAATAAAAATCAGAAGGCTTAAATTTTTGGAAAACCAACACAATATTTGAAACAAATGAATAGGCAAAAGTTGTTCACCCAAAAGAGATCTGAGAGTCTTTCAGGAATAATTTTTGGATAGGACGCATCATTTTTGTTATAATCGTAAAAAATAACAAAATTTTTTTTTGAGTAGCGGCTATTGATATGATCATGGGATTCACAATTAGAAGTGATGATACTGAAAAAAAAAAAAATTATATCCTCCAAATGCCTAAATAATGCATTTGCTTATTAGTTTCAAGAAATTACACAATTTATGAACTGATTATGAATTTTCATAAATTTATTATGATAACAAGAATCATCTTCGGAGAAATTTTGTCCATTAGAATATTGTTTCCATCCAAATTGCTTGCAATATAACTTTCAAACAATTAGTCAAAGTAGGCGTCGAGTGCCTACAAGGAAGGTTTTCGTAGCCTATTAAGACGTATTTTCACAATTATTTCTGAAGTTATTTTCCTGAAAAAAAAACTTAAATAAGTCGTTTGAAGTTCCCCCTCACATACTGTCCCTTCTCTTATCCATCTACATACCCCTCCCCTCACTTCTTCTCTTTAGAAAAAAGTACAACGGACGGAAGAACGGGCAGACGCACATCCGATGAAAATATAAGGGTTTCTGCCCGAGGCTACGAAACCCTTAATACGTAAAATTCTTGAAAACTATATACAACCTTTTTCTTCATATTTTTGTATTGCTAAAAAAATTGAAAACCCAGATCAAACATCGGGCTTGACGTTATTTTAAACCAAAAAAGTAATTTTACCACTGTGCGGCGTATGGTTGATTTTATGGAAAAAATGAAACCTTTGTAAGGGAGATTCATAAATTTATGCATTCGTTTATTCAGATTGTTCAAATAATAAACGATTATTGCCTATTGTAGATTTACCATGGCACAGAGTCATAATCGAGATCATTAGAGTAGATTTTTGGAAAAAACGTAATCTTTGCAGTAAAAATGAACAAATTGATGCATTTGTTAATTAAAATTATTTATATAATGAACGTACATTGTTAAACGGAACATTATCACAAAGCTGACCCATGAGCATATAATTTTAGTTGATTTTACAGAAAAACCTGAGTCTTTGCAGTGAAAAGTGACAAAATTATATGCATTTTTTGAGTCAAATTGTTCAAATAATAAATAATTCTTGTCCAATGTAGATTTATCTCAACACAGAGTTATGTACAACGTTGTCCAAAAGCAAATCATCATTACAAAGGCCCATTGAATATATGTTTTCAGTCGCGTTGCAGATATAAATTGATGAAGTTTGGAGGGCTTTCTTCGTCACTAATATCTTGAAGTTGATGCGATGATATGAACGATTCTTTGCTTTGAGGGGAATCTATTAACCTATGATATTGATACATTTAATTAAAGTGTAAGGAAATTATGGTCATTTATATTATTTGAAAAACAGATTTTCATAGAGAACATTTTCACACTCACATCATTTTTAGTTGATGCATTAATAGAAAAGATTCGTTGAACCGAAACGAGTCGATTTACCTATAATATCAATAGATTGTCTTGAAGAGTACGGAAGCTATGGACATTCATATAATTTGACAAATCTGCTTCATACATAAAAACCTTTTTCGTTAACATAATTCAAAGTTCATACAAGAATAGAAAAGACTCCTTGAGGAAGCAAACATATATTTTCTAATTCATTATAATTAGAAAGTAAAATGATCATCAAATGAGCACCATAAAATCGTAAATACAAACAAAGTGGAAAAACCCGGGATCGAATTCACTGCTAGCTTATAGATATGATGTAAATTTCAAGATTCCTCGTTCACAGGAAGAACTGAGGGCAAGAAATGTTGCAGGTAATCGCTCAAGAAGGTTAAGATCGAGGTGGATACGTCAAACTGATTGTGAGATAAACTTTCCGTGGGGAATCGCAGATATCTCCGGCGGACTCCGCTAGAGGCAGCACGTCACAGATCTGTAACCACGGAAAGTTTACTTCAGTTTATTGTAATCAGGTGACTTTTACCCTGCTTGAACTATCGTCGTCTAACGGGGTAATTTCAGACATGCACGGTAAATGCAGGCATTCCTAAATTGATGGTGGGTGGTTTTAACCAGAACCTAGAACCAGTTAAGGCTTGAACTGATTCCAGATTCTTGAAACAGTTTTGAGTAATTTATCCTATAAATTTAGGAAATTCAGGAGTGTCAGAATTTATCCCACATGTTCGAAATTACCCAGTTTGGTGGTACCTGTAACGTTCCGTACCCTACGTTTTTTTGTATTATGTTTTTTTTAATAGATTGCGCCACTGCCTAAAATCTCTCATTACAATCATTGTCGTTATTATATTTACAATCACTTTGTTTAATTTACAGGTTTATTTCACCAATACATCACACAGAGTGGAAGTGCCCTTGACCCGTGGGCTTATCAAAAAAGATCTTATTTTAAGCCTTTCGTACGTCAACTAGCTTTCCTAGTAGGTTGTCCAGCAATTTTTTCGAAAACTCTCATCGAATGTCTACGAACAAAAAAAGTCGAGCAGTTACTCTCCACCAGCTCAGTATTTGGCACAATTGCACGATTTGCACAATTAACGTGGACACCCACAGATGAGCCAGAATCAGAAGATGCATTTTTAACAGACAGTCCTCAAAATCTGATAGCCAAAAATGAAGTTAAAGATTGTCCTTTTATTACTGGAAACGTTGTTAATGAAGGCTTTTTCATCACAGAACGTGAGCTTAAATTTCAATTAATTTAATTTGTTTGTATTGTCATTTGATTTGACAGTGATAATATTATTTTGTATCATTATAATTTAATTATAATGAAATTTACTTTAAAAATTATAATTTATTTCAGTCATGTACTCTAATGAGGGTATTTACGACACTATTAGGTTTGGCTTGGACTTAGTTCTCAACTATTTCTCGAGTTATTATCTGAAACCTCGAAGTGTTTTCAGATTCACAAGTCAAATTAAAGATTTTTATTTGAGTAAATCCATCTTCAGTACCAAAGATGAGGTAAGGATATTTTTAAGAATAAATTGTAATATTCGTAATGAATTTTTGCAAGATTGAGAAGTTATTATTATAGAATTAATTTTTTGATTGAACGTCTTTTAATTAATCGATAATTTGAGATTAATTTCAATTCGCTCAATTAGAAAATTATTATTCAGAAATAATTTGAATTTACCATGTTGTCTCATTTTTTAAATACTTCTTACAGTTTATTAGAGGAATCACTAGATTTTTAACAGACGGGTTTTTCCTTTACCCGGAAATGAAGTGGGTCGATACTTTATCAAGCAAATTAAAAAGTCCTGCCTATTTCTATAATTTTGGATACGAAGGTGCTGAAAGTATTTTCAAGACCTTTCAAACACAATACGAAGACGCTAAAGTAGGCCACGCTGAGGAACTCACTTATATTTTCCCACAAAATGCAGTTCAACTTAGAGGGTCAGACAAAAGTACATCTGAAGTAATGGTTGATCTCTGGACATCGTTTGCAATTAACGGGTAAATATTTCTCTAACTAGTGCTCTTCTATGTTTATTGCTTTATCATTATTTTCGATGCACAATTTTCTAAAATCAGTTCAATGAATTAACAAATATTCAATAAATATATTTTCAGAATCCCGACGTCAAACCTTCTGCCAAATCCTAACATGTGGACACCTTATAAGGATAATACGAGTTATCTTGAAATTTCTGGCAGTCTCAATAAAAGTGGACCGGAAGTGGCCCTGAAACATTCTTACTTTCCTGAACGTATGAATTTTTGGAAGAAGAACTCGAATTGAGAACAACATTTTTAGATATTACCATATCGTTTTTATCCATCCACAAATTTAAATTTGCAATTTTTGATTGTAAAATTCACCAAAAGACTCTATATTTGGAAAAAGTATTATTTTAATTCAGAATATGTAGAATAGAATATTATTATTTGAAGAGTTCAGTCGTCCAGTTTTTCCCACAAATAACCCAGACTTTACACACCTCTCCCTTTCCCAACTCGGTCAATAAAGATTTCAAGATTCTTACTATTCGTCTCTAAAAAGCTGGACGATTAGCTATGTCCGTTATTATTGTTTAAGAACTATTGTATTTTGTTGTGATTTGTACTTCGATTTTCTTGGTATTATTTATTTTCTAGAATATTCTGATAAATTAAAAAATTAATAATAGAAACTCTAGTTTTATAAAAATTAAAACCAAACGTCTTCTCACAAGCTAATTATTGTTTAAGAAAGACATGCGTCACTCGAAATTATTCTCGTTCAGAAATATTACTATTTTGATTCCAGTCATGATGTTATTTATTGCATTTATTCGCAAGAATAATAATGCTGATTAACTCACTGAAGCTAAAAAACAAAAAATGCTTGGTAAAATACTTTAATTAAAACAGGAAATTTTGAAAAGCATTAAGATTTGAATACGCAGAAAATCCCTCAGTTTTTGTATGCTCAAATGCAACAGAAATTAATAAATTTAAAATATAGAATTTAAAATTTAAAGATTTTTCGGGTTTCAATCGTGTGCGAAACTATGAATGTTGCCGCCGTTTCGTAAACATTGCAGTTCACTTCTTCTTGATCAGCCCAAATATGAAATGCATCCGTCGACAGAAAAATTTATCAGCTTTTCAGACAATTGACAGCTGACAGTGTACGCTGACTAGATTCCTAAATAAATTTATTACTTCTTTTGGTACTTGGAAGCAGGGAGACAGTGCGATAAAATTATCACCAATCAATATCTCGAAAATGAAAGTGTTCGATTCGTTTTTAAATAAAAAAATTGTATCAGAATCCGCAATAACGAAGTATGTACGTTTTAGATTTTCAGAACTGAAAAGACTTCAGACGCTGATAAAACGCGTAAATCATGAATGTGTGGCGTGACATAAAATGACTTTATACAACAGTTTTGATTCGCAGTTCGAACTACGCATCAAAACAGGCGTGGAAAGTTCTTTACGGTATTTTTTGGCAATGGTAACCTCACTATCACGTTAACGTTTGATTTAAAATAATGATTGCACGGAAAAAGAGACTTTACGGAAAACTTGCTTGACTGTCTAAGACTTCAAGACAGGTTAAAATTTTTTAAAAATTTCATGTAACGTATATTACAAGGTTCAAGCCATTTTCTTGAAGCCCTTAAGTCATGGAATAATTCACGGGCTCTTTTCATTATTTCGAGAAATATCTTGCAAATTTATGGCATATCCTAATCTATAGACAGTCAAGTCAAGTTTCGACAACTGATTTTTTCCATGTGTGAGTAGTGATTGGACTAACATGAATTTATATGATATCATAAATTATTGATAAATTATTATGAATTGCCGATAAATTAACATAAATTACCGAGAATTTCACGATGTCTTAAATTTCCTGAAAATTTTGAATCAAAATAATGAAATTTTCGGCAATTTTTGATTTGTTAAAGTTTATTTTTTATTTTTCTTCATATCCATGCCAGAAAAAATAATGTTGAGACGGACGCGTAAGCTTTTTTTGACTCAAATCTGATTCAAGTCGGAGAGTCGCTCGCCCACGACTGCGCCTTCGATTTGCCCGCGACTCACCAATTGCTCCTGCTAAGAAAATCCTACGTGCCTAAAAAAAAACAGGTTTACGCACCTGTCACATTAACTGCTATTTCTGACTCAAGGGATCTCAAAAATGATAATTTGATGAAAACTGGCGCAGGTTATTCTTACATAGAAATTAATACTTTCTTATTTAGGATGGGGGTCGTTCAAAAAATACGTAGAACCTATATGAATGTGGGGGAGGGGTCAACTCTAGCTTATAAAATCTTGTTGGACAGCGTCTTAAAATTTGGTCGCCCCGAATATCGTACTCTCCCTCAAATCAAATTAAGTTTACCTTGTTTGTGTCACCCTATTTAGACTGCCATACAATATGTTTTATGAATCAATTTAATAATAATAATAAAACTCGCTCAATTCCGGTTTTACGGTTCTGCTGATATTGGTAGTAGACGATGCAATGGCGAGGAGGGGGTGGTGAACAGCCGGTATTCATGGGTGGTGGGATTGGGGGTTTGAAGGTTGGGGGTTGGGGAAGTCAGAGCGACGGCGTTTCGCTCTGGTGCAGAAGCTTCTTGCATTCAGTCCGCAGCGATGGAGCTTCGCGAGATGAATGTCGCGACGGACGCGGAAGAAACAGCGGAGCTCCTGCCGGCATTTCAACGCGAAGAGGAAATCGAAAGTTATTTTATTGAGTACGCAATTCAAAAAGAAATCATTAATCGAAACCGATCCAGTTCGAGCCGCCGACTACTCAGTCAGGCCGCTCACCTGACTGATCATAGTTCCTCCAACAGCAATCAAAAGGTCTTGTAATTACATTTTATTGATAAACAAATAAATAATAATAAATAAATATTATGACATTGAAATGAAGTATTATAATTGTGGCCACAAAGAATCAAATTCAGAAACAAGAATCAGGCAATCCAGTCTTTCATACTTTTGCTTCCTTGTATACTGATATAAACTTTTAAATTCACTTTTGTAACATATTTCGACATAATTCGACCCCAGGTAATCGAAAATGCACTTTAAAAAATACTTACGCGTGCTTATATCAAAAAAACGTATGTAATACTCTTAATATAATACTAATATAACGTGAAAAATTGTTCGTTGCAACAAGGTACATTGATTGACGTTTTCATGGTCAGTTTCTTTTAGTTTCAATAAATTTCCCTCTGTGAGGAAGTAAATTTTATTTCATGTCTGTCAGGAAGCAAAATACTTGTAAAGTAAGAAAAGATAAATATGCATCCATAGTGAACACACGTATAGTACTTCGCGGTGGTATATTCAATTGATATAATCAGAATTCTATGTTAATAACTTTATTTTCAACCACGTGCGAGTTTCAATTTTTTTAACTGCATAGAAAAATTCGATACGGATTATTGGAGAATCAAGTCACGCACTTTGAAAATAATCCTAATACAAAATCAAAACAGTTTTTTAAAATAAATAATTGATTTTGTACAAATAAATTTTTTGTCTGAATCCACGAATTCATTTGTTTTTTTTTTACATTTAAGGATATAAGATTCACTTTCCTTGTGTGAGACATTTGAAATTAGTCAAATTCAAGCACATGATTTTAATAATAATATTCATGTGTCCGAGATTCAATGCTCTTTTTTATAAGAATTTCTCTACGGCCTTACGTTTTTAATATCTTTTCATGGAACAGAAATATTTTTTCTCTTTAACCTCATTATGAGCTAAAATTAGACATCCAATCTACTTGATAATAGAAAAGTAAACCGTAATTTTTGACGTTAACTACTCATTCCCAGTTTGTAAAAAATATCTTTATCCAAAAATAATTTTGACTGAACATTTTTCAATATACAAAATGTTGTCATGTTCATAATATATAAAAAAATTGGATTAAGATTTGTTTAAAATGATACTACATTAATTATGCAAAAGTGATTTTTGTTTAATATCAGAAAAATTTGTTGGTTTGAAGCTTTCTTAAATAAACGTTTTAGAAATAAAATTCTATGTTTTAGGAGGATCCGTGTGCTGGAATTAGTTTTATTCAAGTTGTCGGGCCAAATTGGCCCCCTTCTAGGAAACGAGAAGAAGCCCAGGCTCTCGAAAATTTGAGAAAAAGAGTGGAACAATCGAAATTGTGTAAAGTTAATCCAGTGACGGATCCTGGAGGATCGGCTTCGACGTCAGTTGCGTTGAATACCGAGCAGCTTCAAGACCTTGACAATCGACCGAAACTTTGGAAGAAAGTGAGTAAATTTAATTTTTCTTCAAAACTTTATATGAAAACATTACTATACAATAACACTAAGAAGGAAAAAAATGCTGAAAAATGATAATTATACTAATTTTTAACAAAAAATATAGTTTTTATTATATATTATGATATTTTAAAACTGCAACAACAAATTAAAATACCGTACAATTATTATATCTCCTTTATACAAGAAGGCGATGTCAACGGCGATGCCACGCTGAAAACACCAGTTCCCGTTAGATCACTGAAGTTAAGCAGTGTTGGGCGCGGTTAGTACTTGGATGGGTGACCGTTCGGGGAATACTGCGTGTTGTTGACCCGTCGTGGGTGTGGTGGACCCACACGGTAGTATTTATCCACCTAGAAACACTACCCGAATCGGGTAGTGAGGCAATGAACTTTCGAGTTCGAAATGCTAATCAATTTTTTTTTTTTTTTTTATACAAGAAGAATAATTAATACGTAATCATTTTTGGGATTTAACAAATGGGATTAGGTTTTGGAATCACAAGGGGGATTTAATACTACCTATTCAATATTTCAACATTTGAGTACATTCGGTTAACTTATGTCCATTTCAATTAAAGAAAATGTCATGATTATTGAAATAATGATTACTATTGCTGTTGTGAATATGATTTTGTTTGAATTGTGAAATGAGATAGAAGATTAGATTAGAAGGGCCCACTTTGTCGATCGTGGTAAAACAAAGGTCAAAAGTATCGATTTTGAGATTTCAATGGAAAATCATGCTTAATGTATGCTTTATCTGTCAAGACTATACTTATGTCCCGAATGTGATCGGAAGTGGATAAATTCTGCATTCAAACAACAAATTTAGCTCGTTTTCAGCTTCTAAAAATCGCAGAGACTTGTGAAAAAGCTAAATGATTTCCGTGAAAATTAGATAATATAATAACTTTATTTGATATTTCCATTACCTATTTTTTATTTATCATTGAAGTCCACTTCTTTGAAAAACTGTAAAAGATCCTTATGATCGTTACAAAGGATGGTTTTCAGGAAGCTGCATGGACTTCCCATAGAGCATCCCAATTTTTTTCCGTTCCCCTCCTTGCTCGAGATACACCAGCTCCTTGTAAGACCGACGCACTTACGCCTTTGACGTATTGCAAATTTGAGATGATTTATGAAGAGCTCATGTCGTTTCCGAAGAACAATCCTTTTTAACAGTAATAAGGATTCATTATATTCTATCAAAAAAAAATAAGCTTCAATGATAAACAAAGAATGAGTAATAGTAACTTTAAAGTAAAGCCATTTTGTTATTTGATTTTCATGAAAATTATTCAGCTTTATTACAAGTCTCTGCGATTATGAAAAGCTGAAAACGACACTTCGTTTATCATTGTTTATAGCACAAAGAACTATTATTTGATATAAAACCAGCTAAAGCTAATTTTTTCATGAAACTTTACATTGTTTATGTACAAATTTCCAGAAGATTTGATTAAAAATCGCTTAAGGTTACCAGCACGCTGAAGTATGTACATTTAAAAATAAGCGTTAACATGTTAAATATAAAGATCAGAATGAAATTTTCTTTATGAAAGTGGAAATAGACCCGAAAAGTAGTATCTTTTAGTTCTTGGAATTTGTCGATAAAATTGCTTGCAACAAAGAAAAATAGCTTTCTGTTCTGGCTCTGAATTTTTTTATTTCTATATTCTATGTTTTCTCGAAATTAATCACTGCTATCAAAAAATGTTTCCTTATGAAAAATACTCCACTGGGAGTAGTCCAACTTTTGTTAGAAACTTTTCGCTGTGGACTCAATATTCCAAGCAACATAAGCACAATTTTATTTTTCCTCATTTTTCAACGTAATTGTTAATTATTTATGTTAGCAATTAACTGAATCAAAAAATGATAAAAGTAAATCGTAAATCAGGTTCTTAGCCAATGATATTTTTGAGCTTTCAAAAAACCCAAAATTATAAGAGGAATATTGCATTGAAAAATTCTTTCTGAAAAAAGATCTTCTCCTTTCGCTCCTCTGCGAGTCAAACCACAGAACTTCTTATTTCCGGCCAGGTGCTTTCCCATAAAGCTACTAAAGAGATCGAGAGAAGAAACCTTTCTCAGAAATACACGCATCATTATGCTAGATGGTATAAATAAAATTTTTTAAGGAATCTGTATTATCATTAGAGAATAACAGAAATTTTCAACGTCCTTTTCATTTTCTTTTTAACGTCTTTCGTTCGACTCCCAGCTGAGCGAAGAGAGATCTTTTTTCAGAAAAAAGTATTTAAAATAATTTTCGATTCATAGCTCCATCTAGTCTGAAAAAGAGGTTAAAAATCCCTCCTGAAAAATAGGGGGTTTTCGAGATATCCGCCTTCTAATT